>PVKA01030373.1:0-27375 GCA_004027165.1 Ctenomys sociabilis
AATGAAGGCAAGGAGAGCATGGAGCAGAGTTCTTCAAGTCCTACACGAAAACAAATTCCAGCCCAGACTACTATACCCTGCAAAACTCTCTTTCAAGTTTGATGGAGAAATGAAATACCTCCACGACAAAGAACAGCTAAAGAATTTCATGATGACAAAGCCATCCCTCCACAGGCTGCTGAAAGAGGTTCTAGAGAGACCACAACGACCAGAACTCCATGCAAGAGAATGGAAGGAACCCACTAAACAGGACAGTCAATTAAACACAGGTTACAAAGGAGTAAACAATACCAGGTAAATATCATGACAAACATAAGTCAGCACATTTCAATTATAACCATAAATGTAAATGGACTCAATTCTCCAATTAAGAGAAATAGACGGGCACAGTGGATTAGGAAACAAAATCCAACAATATGCTGTATACAAGAAACACACATAACTCAAAAGGACATTCATAGGCTGAAAGTCAAGAATGGAAAACAATACTACATCGCCCAGCATCTCAGAAAAAAGCAGGAATAGCAATTCTGTTCTCAGACAGTCTCAACTTCAAACCAAGAATGATCAAACGACACAAAGAATGCCACTATATATTGGTCAGGGGAAAAATTCAAGAGCAAAAAGTAACACTCATAAATATCTATGCAAAAAACACAGGAGAACCCAACTATGTAAGGCAAATCTTAAGGGACATGAAAAACATTCTGTCTAAGAGCACAATCTTAACAGGAGATCTTAACACACGCTTATCTCAAAAAGATAGGTCAACCAGAGAAAAAATTAGCAAGGAAGTAGCAGAACTGAAACAGAGCTTGGAACAAATGGACCTGGTGGACCTATAGAGTGTTCTACCAAACCACACCTGAATACACATTTTTTTTATGCTGCACATGGGTCATTTTCCAAAATAGACCACATACTAGTCCAGAGGTCATGCCTATGTAAATGCAAGAAAATGGAAATTATCCCATGCATACTATCTGACCACAATGCAATTAAACTGGAAATATATGACAAAAGAAACCAGAAAAACCCACTAAATTTATGGAAATTAAACAACACCCTACTCAGCAATCAATGGGTTGCAGAAGAAATTGAACAAGAAATTCAGCAATATCTACAATTCAATGAAAATTCAAGTACAACTTACCGGAATTAATGGGATGCGAAGAAAGCAGTTCTTAGAGGGAAAATAATAGCTATGAACTCGCACATTAGGAAAACAGAAAGGGAACAAATTAGCACCTTAATGTTGCACCTCCGACAACTAGAAAAAGAAGAGCAAACAAAACCCAGAGTGCAAAGACGGGAAGAAATCTTAAAGATTAGAGCAGAAATTAACTCAATTGAGAAGAAAAAAACACTTCAAAGAATCCACAAATCAAAAAGTTGGTTCTTTGAAAAACTAAGTAAAGTTGATAAGCCTCTTGCCAACCTCATCAAAAAGAGGCAAAAGAAAATTCAAGTACAAGCGATAAGGAATGAAAAGGGTGAAATCTCCACAGACCCAGTGGAAATTCAGAAGACTATAAATAGTTACTTCAAGAATCTTTACGCTCACAGAATAGAAGACACAGAAGAAGTGGACAGATTCCTTGAAAGGTACAAATTACCAAAACTGAATCAAGAAGGTATAACAACTCTTAATAAGCCGATAACAGCCAACAAAATACAAAACGTAATAAAAAGCCTACCAACAAAGAAAAGTCCAGGTTCTGATGGATTCACAGCTGAATTCTACAAGAAATTTATAGAAGATATATTCCCCACATTACACAAACTCTTCAATGAAGTTGCAAAGGAAAAAGTCCTCCCAAAATGATTTCTGGAGGCAAGTATAATACTGATTCCAAAACCAGGGAAAGACATAAAAAAAGGAGAACTACAGGCCAATCACTCTCATGAAGATAGAGGCAAAAATACTCAACAAAATCCGGGCAAATAGAATACAGCAAATCATCAAGAAGATCATGCACCATGACCAGGTAGGATTCATCCCAGTGATGCAAGCATGGTTCAATATTCCAAAATCCATAAATGTAATACACTATACTAACAGACTGAAATCTAAAAAAAAAAAAATGATCATCTCAATTGATGCAGAGAAAGCCTTTGACAAAGTCCAACACTCATTTATATTCAAGGTCCTACTGAAAATTGGAATAGATGGACTCTATTTTAACTTGATAGAAGTGTCTGTGACAACCCAAAAGCTCATATAATCCTAAATGGGGTAAAAGTGCAATCTTTTACTCCCAGATATGGTACAAGACAAGGATGTCCTCCATCACCCCTTCTATTCCGCACAGTCTTGGAATCCTTAGCAACAGGCATTAGAATAGAGGGAGAAATAAAGGGAATACAAATAGGTAAAGAAGAAGTTAAATTATCACTATTTGCAGATGACATGATAATTTACTTGGAAGAAGACCCCAAAAATTCCACCAAGAAACTGGTAGATGTCATACAGAAATGCAGTAGCATAGCAGGATACAAAAATCAGCACTCAAAAGTCAATAGCATTCCTCTACACAGATAACAAGCACACTGAAAGTGAAACAATAGAAACAGTACCTTTTACAATAGCACTGCGGAAAATGAAATACCTTGGGATTCACTTAACCAAGGAAGTCAAAGATCTTTTCATGGAAAATTACAACACCCTAAGAAAAGAGATTATAGAGGATTTCAGAATATGGAAAGATATTCCATGCTCCTCGATAGGAAGAGCCAGCATTGTGAAGATGGCCATACTCCCAAAATTGTTGTACAGATTTAATACAATCCCTATCAAACTGCCACCCACATTCCTCCCAGATATAGAGAAATCAATCCTAAAATTTATTTGGAAACACAAACGACCTAGAATAGCAAAGGCAGTCTTGGCGAATAAAGACAAGGCAGAAGGAATTACAATTCCTGATTTGAAATGATACTACAAAGCCACTGTGATAAAATCAACATGGTATTGGCAGCAAAATAGACCTGAGGATCAGTGGAATAGATTACAATATGCAGAGGCATCTACGAAAACACTCAGCCATCCTATATTTGACAAAGGGGCTACACAAGCTCACTGGAAGAAAGATAGCCTTTTTAACAAATGTTGTTGGAAAACATGGTTTTCTACATGCCGAAAACTGTATCTTGACCCAGCTCTATCACCATGCACTAAGTTAAAAGTCAAAATGGATTAAAGATCTAAACATTAAAATAGAAACACTCAATCTCCTGGAAGAGAAAGCAGGGGGAACTCTTGAAGACATAGGGGTAGGTAAAGATTTCATGAACAAACATATGAAAGAATCAACAACTGGGATTAACTCTTCTTGATGAGCTTCTCCATGTGAAAAGAAATTGTCAACAGCGTGGAAAGACAATTCACAAATTTTGAAAAAATCCTAACTAATAAGCAATCAGACAGAGGACTACTGTCTAGCATATATAAAGTACTAAGATATAACTGGGCCCTCAAATTTAAAGACCCAGTTCATAAATGGGCATCTGAGATGAATACACAATTCTCAGAGGACAAAATTAAAGAAGCCAATAAATACATGAAAAAATGCTCCACATAGCTAGCCATTCATGAAATGCAAATAAAAACAACACTGATATACCATCTCACTCCACAAAGAATGGCTATCATAAGGAAACCCACCAACAACAAATGTTGGAGAGGTTGTGGGGAAAAGGGAACACTTCTCCACTGCTGTTGGGAATGTAGACTGGTACAACCATTGTTGAGGTCAGTGTGGAGACTCCCCAAAACAGTAGGACTAGAAATCCCATTCAAGCCGGCTATCCCCCTTCTGCGAATTTTTGCAAAGGATCTGGAAACATTGTATCATAGTAATATATGTGTACCTATGTTGATAGCAGCGCAGTGTGTGATAGCAAAATCTTGGAAACAACCAAAATGTCCATCACATGAGGAATGATTGAAAAAGATGTGGTATTTGTATATAATGGAGTATTACTCAGCTATTAAGAATGATAAGTTTGAAGCATTTACACTGAAGTGGATGCCACTTGAACATATACTCATAAGTGAAATAAACCAGACACACATGTGTAAATATTGTATCATCTCCCTAGTATAACAAGCGAAAAGCAGAAATACAAAAGGAAACTTACATCAACTAAAATCATTTGAGTCAAATGAGGCAAAGTGAATGGCATATGCTGCAGGATAATAATCAGCTTTTCTTCTGGATTGTTGACAAGCTAAGATCACAAGTCAGAGTTGGAGAAATAGAAGAGCCACAAGGCCATCTAACATTTTGGCCCTAGCCTTTCAAAGTCAGCAAAGACTGAGGACACAGGAGAACCTGTACTGCATCATCGTGAAACTCAGGTGAGCTCCAAATTTTCTGAACAAGATTATGGAACTACAGCGCAAAGAGATTGAAGTTCTATAGTGTGCCTGGGGAGAGTCACATGAAGAGAAAACTTTCTCTCAAGCTTTCACAGAGAGCAATCTGGTCAATCATTGGCCGTGACTCATCCACATGGATTTCACAGACAAAGGATCTACAGAATAATGTACAGGACTACAAGATAAACCCTGAGAGGACTTCACTGACCACATAAGTAATATAAAGGACATGTGTTGGTATATAGGTCTTGCTCTACTTAGGTCTTAACCATCCATCAGAGAAGTATAGAAATGAAGTATACATCATGGGGCCATAATATTAAGCTGAGCTCTAAATGGCTATGGTCTACAACTTCTTTGAATAACTCACTATTGTTGTAGAATGCTGGACTGTGTTGGATTGTGGTGTCGAGTTCAAGCAGCTCAATTAGTTGAATGACAATGGAGTGCCCATCTTGACAGGTGTAGACAAAAGAAGGGGTGTAGAAAGAAAAAATCATGATGTGTGTGTATAGACAGTACAATTGGGATAGATAACGCTGTGCTTCTACATAATCCTATGAGAGACAAGATCTGCACTAATGGTGGTTGGACAGGATATTATTTCAGCTTTTCTAGTAGTATGGTCATCCACTAGGAAAATAATTTTTGAATTTTTGATATAAGTCAGGTATAAAACATAAGATAAGTAAGCAGCTACACTCTTAATTTAGTGATAAGAGACATCTGCTAAAATAATATGTTTAAATATAATATCATGTATGCACCTTGTACGATACCAAAACATTATGAAAACAGTTTGCAATGTATAAATTTATCGAATGTGTCTTGTTAAGGTGTCTTGAAACTGTCTGATTGACATTTGTAGTTCAATAAATTAAAAAATAAAATAAGAAACATTAAAAAATAGGATACAAATGAAGGAAAAAATATTTAAATGACAAAACTAAACAACAAAAGGGGATACAAATGAATGACCATTTTGTATCTGTAGATTCAAAATAAGTAGGATAGATATACAGCTACATTCTCTTAATTCAGTGAATAGAAGGATCTGGTCTCACAGTCTTTGTAAATAGAATATAATGTCTTCATCTTGTACAACAATTAAGCACTAAGAAAATAATATTGAATGTATTAATTTTTTTAAACTTTCCTACTAATTTTATATGAAACTACCTCATTGCTATTTGATTTTCAATAAAATAATGGAAAAAATAAAAATAATACTTGCATTATTTTTAATACCCCATTATTATACTTTTCTGCTGGACGATTAGAACCTATATAACTAACACCTATGTAGAAATAAGAACTTCATAACTAAAAATGCAACTATTGTATCTGACAAGGTCAATCAAGTCCTGTCAAGATTTGCCCTGGAACTATGTACAGCAGTTTGTAGTGCTTTTGACAATGTCAGCCATGTGGATGAGTCACTGTCATTGCTTGTGCAATTTGCTCTCTGTGAAAACCTGAGAGTATTTTTCCCTCTAGATGACTCTACTTAGTGAAACTATATATCATCATTCACTTTCCTCTGTGGCCCCATAATCTCTTTGATCAAAAAATTTGGGACACCTCTTAGTTACAAGACATCACAGCACAGGTTCTCTTATGTCCTGAAGTCTCACTTTCCTTGAAGGGCTAGAGCCAAAATTTTGGCCATTTTGTAGCCCCTCTTTTTCTCTAATATTTGTTTTGCAAACTTTACTTTTTAAACATCCAGAAGAGAAGATTAATGATATTATTTTCCTGTAGAGAGGTAGTTCAGGTTAACATGACTGTCTGAATATCAAATGCCTCAGACATAACATGGAACTGGTATTTTCCAAGAACCATGGCTATTCTGACTTTACATCCCTATAGAATGTAAAAAAAAAAAAAACAAAAAAACAAAAAACAATTATACAGTTTTATGCAGAAATTTAGCCTTTTGCATTCTTAAACGTACAGTATGTGCAGTGTCCCACTTACACAGACCAGACTCATAGCAATCCTGTTTTCAGCCTCTCACATGCTGGGATTACAGTCAGTTTCACCACACCCTGTCTCAATTACTGTCTCAGCACAACCCGGGGACAGGGTCGGCATGGAAGTTGGGGAATCTCCCCGTTTCCCTGTCTGCTTAAATAGGTCCTTGGTTTTTTTTTACTTCTCTTGCTATCATTTCATACATTTCCAGTGTTTGACAGCCAGCTTTATCTATTTTATTCTTTACTCAGCTTGTCCTTGGTGGGCTGGGTATATGCATTGTATTTTTCTTGAGTGTCTTTTAATTTTGTATTTTATTTTCTATGTTGATACTTGCTAATTTCTTATCATAGCTTTGTCTCCAGTGCTCAGCCTTGCCTAGGAGAAACCTGTTCTTAAGAAATGTCCTATAGATACAGGTTGATTTTTAATAGTTCTCTGAAAATCCTACATTCTCTTTTTGTGAAGAATGTGAATTTACTGTTTATCACAGCACCAAGTTCCTCAGTACTAGTTTGTGGTGATAATTGTTACCGAGTAAAATCAATGTTATCATACAGGAGAGAAAATCAGATTATGACATATATGACATCCTGGCTAAAGTACTGTATGTAGTAATAACAATAATTTTAAATACATTGTAAGTACTGTCAAACCATTTTAACCATTAACCTGCTGTCTCCAACCCCAACAGCAAACTCAAAAGTCATATAACAAAATCAAGCATGTATCATGTACTTGTGTGCAATGATATTACCGTTGATGGAGTGAATTTTACATTTTTGTAAACTCTAGGAGGCTTAAGATGGATAGGGGACAGGAAAAAATGACGAATGAGGTGAAATATAGTGAAGTCAACCCTGGATGTCAAAGGAAAATCACTCAAGATTGGGAAAACTGGAAGATGTAGGAGAGAAAGAATGAAAGAGAATTTTGAAACAGTAATCTGAAAGAGAGGAGACCATATTTACTCATTTGAAATTTTAAATTAAAATTTAATTAATAGAAGAGTGAAAGATGACCAATAGAAGAAAATGAAAACTACAGGTTAAAACAAAAGCCTAAACTGAAAAAATGAAAGAGAAAAGAGAATAGAAAAGAAAGGAAGAATAAAATAGACAAAAGAAAGAAGACAAAACGTACAAAACCAAAAATAACTACAATATACAAGATAAAAGAAGGAGTCTTTCAACCACACAGAGAAGGGGAGACAAACAAACAAACATGGAGAATAAAAGTAGTAAAATTCTTCTGGTGTTTCTTTATAGTTCTGTGATAGTGTCCATGTAAGATCCTAGAAGTATGCTTTCGACTCCAGTCAAGTTTGCCATGGGAATTGTGCTGGGTATAGAGCTGATCTTGTCCTCTAGATTTCAGGGCTAGAATGATCTACTGTTACTCAAGTTATCCTGACCCCAACTGATATTTCCTCACTGCTGCTTCAGATACATCTATGTTGCTGGTCTTGTTGATTACTCTGCATGCCCAGGATCAGTTATTCTGTGTCTCACGGGTTTTCATCTGTCTGCCTGCCCAAGGTGTATATGTATACATACCCAGGGCTTAGCCTCTCAATTTGTTAATGATAACCATTCTTTCTGCAGTAAAATGTTATCTGAACACTGTTTTAATTTACTTTATTTGAATTGTTGGAGACGTAAAACATATTTTCATGTATTCATTCTCTATTTACACTTCATAATCTGAGTAGTGTCTATTCTTTTCAGATGGTGATTTTAATTGCATCATTCTGAAGACTTCATCAAATTCATTGACTGACATTGAATTTTTGAGGATTTTTGCATCTTTTTAGTTCAGCTTTGGTAATTTATATGTATCTAGGAATTGATACATCTCTTCTGAACTTTCCATTTCTTTCTCACAGTATCTAACAATGAACTTTTAATTTTTGATGTTATTGTTTTGAATTTCATGGATTTGAGTGTTTCCCCCATGTTCTGTTAACATTGACTAGGGATTTGTGTGTTGTATTAAGCCTTTCAAACAACCTACTCTGATTCATTTTTTTAAAATTTCTTTAGTGTCAGTTGAATTAATTCCTTCTTTAATCTTTGTGAATTCCATCATCATGCTTGCTTTTGGATTTATATTGCTCTTGCTTTTCCAAAAACTTCAAGTAAATTAATGCTATTTATTTATTGTTCTATTAATGTGGACATTCAGTACTACAAACTGCTCTCCTGGGAATTTGTTCATTGTGTCCCGGTCTATGGTATGTTATACTGGTATTTGCATTGGATTGTAGGAAATGTCAAGTTTTGTCCCCAATTTTTTCTATGACACATTTATTATTCAGGAGGGTGTTGTTTTACTTTTGTTTGTTTGCATAGTTTCTATGGTATCTTTTTCCCACTGACTTCTAGGCTTAATGGTCTATGATCTGAACATATAACATGGGATAATTTCAATTTTTTTTGCAATCAGTTAAGCATAATTTATAGGTTAGTATGTAATCTATGTTGGAGAAATATCCAAAGTGCTGCTAAGAAGAATATGTATTCTTTTTTTATTGAGCACTAGATATATTTTAAGTCCATTTGTATCAAGGTTTCTTTCAAGGTTGAATGTGTTTAATGAAGATTTTCTCTGGCTGATCTGTACATTTTTGTTGGTAGGGACTTGAAATTTATGTCTATAATTGTGTCACTGTATATCTAATTTTTTTATACAGCTTTGTGTTTGTTACTTAAAGTTAGATTAGTAGTATACATTTTTAATTGTTATTACTTCCTGTGGAATTTTCCCTTAACCAATACATGGTGACCTTCCTTATCTCTGCAGGTCAATTGTACCTTGAAATCTACTTTGTCTGATATTAGCAGAGCTACTTCTTTTTTCAGGGCCTTGTAGCATGGAATATTGTTTTCCAACGTTTGAATGTAAAACTTGTGAATTTCTTTTTCAGTTAAATATTTTTTGTATGACACATATTGTTGCATTTTTGTTCTACATACATTATGGCAATCTTTGACTTTTGATTGTGGAACTGAGATAATTGATTTTTAGAATTATAAGTGAAATGTATGGACTTATTCCTATCATTTCATTATTTTCTTGTTGCTGATTTCCTCATTTTTTCCTTTTTTTCTTAAATGATCATTCCCCTACTGGTCATTCAAAAAATACAAATTAGAACAGTACTGAGATTCCATCTCATCCCAGAAAAATGGCTATCATCAAAATATCAACCAATAACTAATGCTGGAGGGGCTTTGAGGAAAAAGCAACACTTCTCCACTTTTGGTGGGAATGTAAACTGGTGCAACCACTGTGCAAATCAGTGTATTGATTCCCCAAAAATACTAGAATTGGAGGTTCATTCAATCCATGTATTCTCTTCCTTGGTATTTTTCCAGAATAATTGTAAACATCATGCTACAGCAATATTTGTGTATCCATGTTTATAGCAGTACATTTTGGAATAGCTAATTCTTGGAAATAATGAAATGACCTTTAACTGAGGAATAGATAAAAGCATGTGGTATTTTAATACAATGGAACATTATTCAGCTATAAAGAAAAATAAACTTGAGAATGTGTATGTAGTTGGATGCAAATACAGAGTATACTCATAAGTGAAATAAACTATACTTACATGTGTAATCACTGAATTGTCTCCCTAGTGTAAGAAACTGAAAGAAGGAATAAAATCCAAAATGAACAGTAAATATTTTGAAAGGAAAATAATGCTTAAAATGAAAGAACGGGTCCACACAGTAGCTCAGCAGACTAAGCACCAACCTAGGCAAGGGCAAGGACTTGGGTTTAATTGTCAGTACCACATACTGTGCTGACCCCTTCCCCAGGTGCTCTGAGTCAGCCACCAAGAGCGTGCTTGGTGGTTCATACCTGTAATCTCAGAGCTGGAGAGGCTGAAATAGAAAAATCACCACAAGTCCAAGCTGCATAGTGAAACCCTGTGCCGAATACATTTTTTTTTTAAAAAGCAAAGAACAACTAGGATTGGGGAAACTGGAAATGAAGGAAGGGAAAGGAATACATTAGCACGCATATATACTAACACAATTGTACTACTAACTTCTGTTAGTTTACTAAAAGGAATTGTTAGTGCTTAGGTGTGTTTCATGAATTTTCCATGCCTATATATGTTAATCTGAGCAAATACTTTGAAGATAACAACATGCAGTATAATAGTCATTGATAATTTTATATCATCTTGCTTTGAGTTATTGTACAATATTTATTTTTTCTTTCATTTTAGAATCAGATGATAGTGTTGGCTTCTTTGTCAGTAGGATATCCATGAGAATGTATTTTAATGCTGATCTCCTGGTTACCGATTTCTTTCTTATTCAGTGAGTTCACTGGTATATATCAGGTGTATATAATGATCACATTCACGATAGGGAATTTATATGTACATAATATAACTTGCTTCTTTTATGACCTTTCCCCTACCATCCCTTCAAGCACTTTATCCCTTCTTATTTACAAATATTTGTTTCCATTTTTTAATTTTACTCAGTTTTTTCCTTTCCCTTTATTTCATTCCCCTTCCTCCACTCCTAGTTCCCCTTCCCAGTTTAATATTTTCTTCCTGTGTCTCAATATGCATTTACATTTTGGTCCTTATTTACACTTTTTGTTTCTCACACCAGGGAAATACTACATGTATGTGTCCAATTTACTCACTTAAGACTATGGTCTCAAGGTGTACCAATTTAGTTAGAAATGTCTGAAGTTTTTTTTTTTTTTTTTTTTTTTTTTTTCAGAACCGGGGATTGAACTCAGGCCCTTGTGTTTGCCAGGGAAGTGTTTATTCCACTGAGCCATCTTTCCAGCCCCAGCTTATCCTTTTATAAAAGTAAGATGAATTTATTGAGGGAAAGCTAGCTTCTGTTTAAGAGAGATGCAAGTGTGTCCAGAAAATTGGTTGCTCACTGACCCCACTCCTCCAAGGTGTTTTATGGAACAAATCACGAAGTGAGGCAAGTTTAATGTGGGAAATTATTTCCAGTATATGAGGTGGAAAAAATTATGATAAATCAATAAGATTACAAGTATATTCACTTGAGTAACATTGATCAAGTGGGGACCCAATCGAGAAGCAATCACATAGTAAGCTTACATTGAACAAACAAAAAATTTCTGGGAAAGAACAAACTATGAAGGTTCTGTTCGGTTAACCAAGATGATTGATGGCTAGTTATATCAATTACTGCTATGTTTTCCTAGGGAAAATACATGGGTTTACTCATTCTTCTTTTTCTTCAAGCCTTGCCTTCAATGAATGTATATCAGGCCTAATTGTGTTCTGTGCCGAGGGCCCAGAACCATACAGCTGCCCGTAATATGAATAACTAACTTACTCTTTACAATATTCCACCATCTGAAAAGCGAACCATAACTGGTGTTAGGGGAAAAGGAGCATTATTTCAATCTAGCTGCTTTTTAAAAAATAATTTTATTCAGAAACAAATAGAAATGAGACTGTTTAAAGGTCAATGAGTAGGACCAAGGAGATGGCTCAGTGGAATAAGCTCTTCCCTGGCAAGCACAAGGGCCTGAGTTCAATCCATGGTTCTGCAAAAATAACTAAATAAACAAATAAATAAATGAAAATCGATTAGTAGGACAGTTTCAATTATTAATATATTGCATGTGGTTTTCTTCTTAGTGGTTATTCACACTAAAAGATGCAGATAATATGTCTTGTCCATGAACACTACTACTACAAGTCTTTCTTCTCATCGAATTAAGAGAAAGTAGCTGTATCTCTATTTTGAATATATAGTTACAAAATGGTCCTTCATTTGTATCCTTGCTTTTTTGTTTAGTTCTGTCAGAGATGGGTATTCCATTACCATTTAAATATTGTAAGTATGTGAATTCAGCAAAATACTCCAATATAGTCCAGTAGTCCATAATAGTAATGGATTATCCATAGAACTAGCAATGTCAGAAATTGTTGACTTTACACTTCAGCATATTAATATGGCTTTACTATTTATACTTCTTTTTATACTTTTCTACTGGATGGTTAAGATCAAGATAAAGCAAGACCTACATAACAACAGTAACTTTTTGATCTGACAAGGTCAAACAAATCCCTTCAGGGTTTATTCTGAAACCCTGAACCGCACTTTGTAGGTCCTTAGTCAGTTTCAGCAATGTTGATGAGTCACGGCTATTACTAGACCAATTTGCTCTCTATGAAAGCCTGAAACAATATTTTTTCTACAGGTGACTCTATTAAAGCACACCCTACATCATCAATCACTTCACAGGGTGGCCCTATAATTTCTTTCATCACAAAAATTTAGGACAAAACTGAGTTACAGGATGTTGCAGTACAAGTTCTCTTATGTCTTGAGTCCTCACTGACCTTCCAAAATGTTGGCTGTCCTTGTTAACCTTATTTTGCTCTAATTCTTGGTATGCAAACATAAGTTGTTAACGCTACAGAACAGAAGCTTATCACTACTATCGTACAGCATATGCAGTTGAGCTAAACGACACTATCTGTATGAATATTAAACATAACATAGAACAGGTATTTTCCATGAAGTATTAATATGTTAAACTTCAAGTCCCTATAGAATACAAAGAAAAAATAATAAAAACTAGAAATAAAAAATTACATACTTTTACACAGAAACTTAGAAATCTAACCATATACAGCACTGCAGCAGGACAGTCCTATGACATTTTTTTCTTGTCTCTTGTTTTCATTTATTACCCCTTTTGAAAAGAAAAAGTTACTTGACAGACACTATGGCAGTAATTGGTATGACATAACAAGCAGTACATATTTAGAAGACCAGAATGACAGTCATTCCAAGCATGACTCTAACTAGTACTACACAAAGCTATCTTCAGTGCAGTTGCTTAGTTCACAGGTATCAGCATACAGAGTTAGTCAGGGTGACATTCCTACCAATTAACTGCTACTTTCTAAAGCCTGCTGAAGATTCTAAGGATCAATGCCATAATCGTCTTGAGCATATAAATGTATGCCTTTGCCGCTGTCATGTTTCCAAGATTTCTCCTTTCCCTGTCTTTTTTTTGTTTAATCCATAAATTCTCATTTTCCTTTTAATTCTGTTATAACTTTTTATTTTTTCTTCTTTTGAGTTCATACATTAGGGAGACTATATGATACTTACACATGTGGGTCTGCTTTATTTCACTTATGAGTATACAACAAAGTGGCGTCTCCTTAAATGTAAAGGTTTCAAGTTTATCCTTCTAATCCTCCATTCTGCCCATGCCCGCACAGCCCCAGGGACTGGCCTGAGACAGCAGAGCCAACTCTGCCACCCTCCTCGATGCCGCCGGCACCCGCCCAGCCCCAGAGACCGGCCTGAGACAGCCCGGCCAACTCCGCCATCCTCCTCGATCCTGTCCATGCCCGCCCAGCCCCAGAGACCTCCCAAGACAGCGAGACCAATGCCAGCAAACTACTCTATCCTGCCCACACCGCCCAGCCAGAGAATGGCCTGAGAGAGCTGCTGACTCCAGCAGGCTCCTGGGTCCCGCCCCAAGGTCTCCCAGCAAGTGGGAATTTGCACGACTCACCAGGCTTGCTAGATCAGGGAGTGTGATGAGTCTGAGGAAGAGCGATTGGCTTCTTCCCAGGTGCTCTACCCGGGTCCCTGCCACCAAGTCCTCCAAGCCAGTGACTGCCCTGAAACCTCAGGAGCCACTCACCAGCAGCTCCCCAGATCCCCTGCCCTAAAACCCACTGAACAAGTGGGAATTACCCCGATTCTCTGGGCAGCAAAGTTCAGTGAGTGTAGAACTCCAGGCCCGCCGTGCCAGAGACATTGCCCAGGGATTCCCTGCCCCCACTCCCCGCGACCTGGTGAGAGCTCCAGGCACACTGTGCCAGAGATACATTTCCAGGTGATTATCAGTCCCACCCCACAGCCACAAACCCACTGCAGGTTGGCCTGGAATGAGAATTCCAAACCTGCCATCCTGAAGGGACATTTCTCAGCAATCCTCGGACCCACGCCATGGCCCAAAACCCAGCACAGCCTGGACTGTGAGTGAGGGCTCCAGGGCCGCGGCACCGGAGGGACCTTTCCCAGCCTTCTCGAGTTACGGCCTTAGACCTGGACCCAGCACAGGCTGGCTGAACCAGTACAGCCTACTCAGGGAATAAGATCATCCACTATAGTTCTGTAAGCCCAGAAGACCCACCAAAGCCCAGGCCTGCCCACCTGGGGAACGAACTGCCTGACACAAGAGGGCTGACACTGGCTATTTTCTGGATCCTAGCCGCAAAGCAATCCGAGACAATGGGAATTTTCATTACTTGCGCTGCATCCCAGTTCGGTTCGTGCTCACCTGAAGAGGGAAACAACAGAGGGGAACCAAAGGAACTGCAGCAAAACAGGAACTGAATACAACAGCTAGATTCAGGATAGGCATACCTGGATAATCTCAAACTTAATAGACTGGCACCCGAATCTCATAACAAGCTAAGGTTATAGCTGCACCAAAGCTCTACACCAAAGGTTGAAGGTCATTGCTATACAAAATGACAAAGAGAAGGGGAAAAACGCAATCCCAGAACTTGAGTCCATCAGGAAGGGCAGAGGACACTGGGTCAGCTGCAATGAGTGAACTAAGAGATACAGCAGCAAAGGAACAGCAGAAAGCTATAGAGGAAATAAAATGAGAAGTAATTCCCCAAATTAAAAACAAAATATCTGAATACACAATATCTGAAATAAAGAATGAATTCCAGAAACATTGGGTGGAAAAACTATGCTCATCCAGAACAAGTGCAGAGAACACTATTCCAGCTGATATATATGAATTAACAGCATCGAAAGCAAAGAAACAACAGCTGAAAGATCATGAGGAACTCAAAGCAGAAATAATTTCTGAAATCAAAAAAAAATTCTTTGAAAAAAAAGAATTCTTTGAAATCATAGCATCTGAAATACAGAAACAAGTCCAGAAATATACAGAGGAAACCCAAATTGGAAGAAACACTGCACAGAAAGAATTAATAACTAGCGCTAAAGAAGATATGGATAAAAAAGTTGAGGAGATCAGAAATATGATGGATACCTTGAATGAGCAATTCAGAAAAGAAATAGAACACATGAAACACAGTCAAAGAGATATAGAAGAATTAAAACATCAATCACGAGTCTAGAAAAGTGTCTGAGTGAAAGCGAAGAAAGAGTTTCAGATCTTGAAGATGCCAGAGCAGCTATTGAAAAGGTGAGAAAGGATCTCATCAAAAAACGAGGATGCAGAAAAAAATTAATCCATCACATGCAAGATGACGTCAGGACCTGACATCAACGAGAATGAAGGAGTAAATACAAATGACATAAAAAGAATTTGGGGAGAAATAATTGCAGAAAACTTCCCAAATATCAGGAAACAATCCAAAATTCAGGTCACCGAAGTATACAGAACACCAAAAAACTTCAACCCAAGTAGAAACACACTGAGACATATAATAGTTAAGATCCCAGAAAACCAACACAAAAATAATATAGTGAAAGCTGCTAAAGAGAAGAAGCAGCTCACATTCAAAGGAAAACCCATCAGAATTACATCCGACTTCTCAACACAAACAGTGAAGGCAAGGAGAGCATGGAGCAGAGTTCTTCAAGTCCTACACGAAAACAAATTCCAGCCCAGACTTTTATAGCCTGCAAAACTCTCTTTCTAGTTTAACAGAGAAGCGAAATACTTCCACGACAAATAACAGCTAAAGAACTTCATGATGGCAAAGCCATCCCTGAAGAGGCTGCTAAAAGATGTTCTAGAGAAAAACCACAATGACCAGAACTCCATGAATGAGAATGGAAGGAACCCACTAAACAGGACAGACAATTAAACAAAGATGACAAAGGATTAAACAACACAAGGTAAATATCATGAAAAAAACAACTCAGCACATTTCACTTATGACCATCAATGTACATGGACTCAATTGTCCAATTAAGAGAAATAGACTGGCAAAGTGGATTAGGAAATGAAATCCAACAATATGCTGTATACAAGAAACACACCTAACTCAAAAGGACATTCATAGGCTCAAAGTCAAAGGATGTAAAACAATACTAGATGCCCAGCACCTCAGAAAAAAGCAGGAGTAGCAGTTCTGTTCTCAGACGGTCTCAACTTCAAACAAAGAATGATCAAACAACACAAAGAAGGCCACTGTATGTTGGTCAGGGGAAAAATTCAAGAGCAAGAAGTAACACTCATAAATATTTATGCACCAAACACAGGAGCACCCAACTATTTAAGACAAAACTTAATGGACATTAAAAACTTAATGTCTAAGAACACAATCTTAACAGGAGACCTTAACACACCCTTATCTCAAAAAGATAGATCAACCAGACAAAAAAATTAGCAAGGAAGTAGCAGAACTGAACCAAAGCATGGAATAAATGGATCTGGTGGAAATATGCACAGTGTTCCACCCAACCACTGCTTAACACACATTTTCTTCAGCTGCACACAGGTCACTTTCCAAAATAGACCACATACTAGTTCACAGGTTATGCCGGAGTTTAGGCAAGAAAATAGAAATTATCCCATGCATATTATCTGACCACAGTGCCATGAAATTGGAAATAAATGACAAAAGAAACCAGAAAAACCCACTAAATTCATGGACACTAAACAAAACCCTACTTGGCAATCAATGGGTCACAGAAGAAATGCAACAAGAAGTTCACTAATATCTACAATTCAATGAAAATTCAAGTACAACTTATCAGAATTTGTGGTATGCGATGAAAGCAGTTCTTAGAGAGGAAATCATATATATGAACTCACACATTAGGAAAACAGAATGGGAACAAATTAGCACCCTAATGTTGCACCTCTGACAACTAGAAAAAGAAGAGCAAACAAAACCCAGAGTGCAAGCGGGAAGAAATCATAAAGATTAGAGCAGAATTTAATTCAATTGAGATGAAGAAAACAATTCAAAGAATCCACAAGTCAAAAAGTTGGTGCTTTGAAAAACCAAATGAAATAGATAAGTCTCTTGCCAAGCTCATCAAAAAGAGGCAAAAGAAAATTCAAGTACAAGTGATAAGGAATGAAAGGGGTGAAATCACCAAAGACCCAGTGGAAATTCAGAAAATTATCAATAGTTACTTCGAGAACCATTACGCTCACAGAATAGAAGACACAGAAGAAATGGACATATTCCTCAAAAGGTACAAATTATCAAAACTGAAGCAAGAAGATATAACAACTCTCAATAAGCCAATAACAGCCAACAAAATATGAAACATAAGAAAAAGCCTACCGACAAAGAAAAGTCCAGGTTCTGATGGATTCACAGCTGAATTCTACAAGAAATTTAAAGAAGATATAGTCCAACACTCCACAAACTCTTCAATGAAGTTGAAAAGGAAACAGTCCTCCCAAAATCATATCTGGATGCAAATAAAATACTGATTCCAAAACCAGGGAAAGACAAAACCAAAAAGCAGAACTACAGGCCAATCTCCCTCATGAACATAGATGCAAAAATACTCAACAAAATCCTGGCAAATAGAATACAGCAAATCTTCAAGAAGATCATACACCATGACCAGGTAGGATTCATCCCAGGGATGCAAGAATGGTTCAATATTTGAACATCTATAAATGTGATACACTATATTAATAGACTGAAATCGAAAAACCACATGATCACCTCAATTGATGCAGAGAAAGCTTTTGACGAAGTCCAACACTCATTCGTGTTCAAGGTCCTACAGAAAATTGGAATAGATGAACTCTATCTTAACTTGATAAAAGCCATCTATGACAACCCAAAAGCTCATATAATCCTAAATGGGGAAAAACCGAAATCATTTACTCTTAAATCAGGTACAAGACAAGGATGTCCTGTATCACCACTCCTATTCAATATAGTCTTGGAATCCTTAGCAACAGCCATTAGAAACGAGGGAGAAACCAAGGGAATAAGAATAGATAAAGAAGAAGTTAAATTATCACTGTTTGCAGACGACATGATACTTTACTTGGAAGACCCCAAAAATTCCACCAAGAAACTACTAGAACGGATAGGGAAATTCAGTAGCATAGCAGGATACAAAGTCAGTCTCAAAATTCAATAGCATTCCTCTGCACAAATAACAAGTACACTAAAAGGGAAACAATAGCAAAAATACCTTTTACAGTAGAACCCGGAAAATGAAGTACCTTGGGGTTCACTTAACTAAGTCAAAGATCTTTTCACGGAAAATTACAGCACCATAAGAAAAGAGATTATAAAGGATTTCAGAAAATGGAAAGATATTCCATGCTCCTGGATAGGAAGAACGAACATCGTAAAGTTGGCCATACTCCCAAGATTGCTGTACAGATGTAATGCAATCCCTACCTAACGTCCACCAACGTACCTCCCAGACCTAGTGAAATCATTCCTAAAATTTATGTGGAACCACAAATGACATAGAATAGCAAAGGCAATCTTGGCCAATAAAGACAAGGCAGGAGGCATCACAGTTCCTCACTTGAAATTATACTACAAAGCGACTGTGATATAATCAACATGGTATCGGCAACAAAGTAGACCTAAGGATCAATGGAATGTATTAGAAAATGCAGAGGCATCTACAATCACACTCAGCCAACTCATCTTCAACAAAGGGGCTTACCAACCTCACTGTAAGAAATATAGCCTCTTGAACAAATGGTGTTGGAAAACGTGTCTTTCCACATGTCGAAAAGTAAAACTTGACCAAGCTCTATCACCATGCACTAAGTTAAAGTCAAAATGGATTAAATATCTAAACATTAAAACAGAAACACTCAATCTCCTGGAAGAGAAAGTAGGAGGAACTCTTGAAGACATAGGGGTAGGCAAAGATTTCATGAACAACTATATATTTGCATGGGAAGCACTTGAAAGAATCAACAACTGGGATCAACTCTCCTTAAGGAGCTTCTGAATGTAAAAAGAAATTGTCAACAAAGTGAAAAGACAACCCACAAATTTTGAAAAAATCCTAACTCATAGGCATTCAGACAGAGGTCTGCTGTCTCGAATATATAAAGAACTAAGTTATAACAGGGCCCTCAAATTTAATGACTCAGTTCAGAAATGGGCATCAGATGAATACACACTTCTTAGAGGACGAAATTAAAGAAGGGAATAAATACATGAAAAAATGCTCCACATCCCTACCCATCCATCAAATGCAAATAAAAACAACAGTGAGATACTATCTCACTCCAGAAAGAATGGCTATCATAAGAAAATCAACCAGCAACAAATGTTGGAGAAGTTGTGTGGAAAAGGGAACACTTCTCCACTGCTTTTGGGAATGTAGACTGGTACAACCATTGTGAAAGTCAGTGTGGAGACTCCTCAAAAGAGTTGGACTAGAAATCCCATTCAAGGCGGCTATCCCCCTACTGCGAATTTTTCCAAAGGATCTGGAAACATTGTATCGTAGTGATATATGTGTACCTATGTTGATAGCAGTGCAGTGTGCAATAGCAAAATCTTGGAAACAACCAAGATGTCCATCACATGAGGAATGGTTGAAAAAGATGTGGTATTTCTATATAATGGAGTATTACTCAGCTATTAAGAATGATAAGTTTGAAGCATTTACACTGAAGTGGATGCCACTTGAACATATACTCATCAGTGAAATAAACCAGACACACATGTGTAAATATCGTATAGTCTCCCTAGTATAACAAGCGAAAAGCTGAAATACAAATGGAAACGTACAACTAAAAACAATTGAGTCAGATAAGGCAAAGTGAATGGCATATGCTGCAGGATACTAATCAGCTTTTCTTCTGGATGGTTAACAATCTAAGTTCACAAGTCAGAGTTGGAGAAATAGAAGAGCCACAAGGCCAGCCAACATTTTGGCCCTAGCCTTTCAAGGTCAGCGAAGACTCAGGCCATAGGAGAACCTGTACTACAATATCATGAAAGTCAGTTGAGCCCCAAATTTTCAGAAGAGGGAGATTGTGGAGCCACAGAGGAAAGAGATTGAAGTTCTATAGTGTGCCTGGGGAGAGTCACATGGAGATAAAACTTTCTTTCAGGCTCTCACAGAAAGCAAACTGGTCAAGCATTAGCCGTGCCTCATCCACATGGATGGCACAGACAAAGGATCTTCAGAATAAGGGACAGGATTACAAGTTAAACCCTGATGGGACTTCACTGACCACATAAGAAACAAAAAGTACCTGTGTTAGTGTATAGGTCTTGCTCTATCTAGGTCTTAACCATCCAGCAGAAAAGCATAAAAATGCAATATATACCGCAGGGCCATAATAATAAGTTGAGCTTTAGTGGCTATGGTTGACAACTTCTTTGGATAACTCACTATTGTTGTGGAATGCTGGACTGTGTTGGATACTGTTGTTGAGTTCAAGCTCTTAAATTAGTTGAATGACAATGGAGTACCTATCTTTCACAGGTGTAGACAAAGGAAGGGGTATAGAAATTAAGAAGCATGGTGTGTGTATATGGAGAGTACAGTTGAGATTGATAATGCCGTGGTTCTACATAATTCTACGAAAGGCAAGATTTGCACTAATAGTGGGTGGACAGGATATTATGTCGGCTTTTAGTACTATGGAAAACCACTAGAAAAATAACAAGGTGGAAAGTATTAATTATTGAATCTTTGATGCAATGCAGGTGTAAAAATAAGATACGCAAACAGCTACACTCTCTTAATTTACTGATAAGAGACATACAGTATAATCATGTCTATAAGTATAATATCATGTATGCACCTTCTATAGTACCAAAACATTATGAAAACAGTTTGCAATGTATTAATTTATCAAATCCATGTGGTCAAGGTCTCTTAAAACTGTCTCATTTGTATTTGTACTTCAACAAAACAAAAAGAAAAAGAAAAAAGAAATGTAAGAAAATGTAAGTCACTGCATATTCGTTAAGGAAAAACGTCAGGAGGAAGATATAACAATCATTAACAGGTATGCACCAAATATGGAAGCAACCACCTATATAAGAGAAATACATGAAAAATAAAATAACGAACAACAGAATTGTAATAGGGAAACAATACCCCAATGTCTCAATTACATAGGTTAAACACACAAAAAAATCAACAGAGAAATATCTGAACTGAGCCAAGCTTATGAAAAGTATAGTTCTCTGCAAGAGGCTATCAAAGAGGATGTTAGAAATTGGGGAAAAATTGTTAAGTGGTAAGGAAAATGGGGATGAGGTAAAGGACATAAGAAAGAAGGGGAAAGTATATTGTTATGCATATATGCTGCATAATTTGGATAATTGCACTGTCAATTGCTGTTTGCCTTTTGAAAGGAGTAGTGAATTCTTAATTTTTTTTTAGTTTTTGTTTTAGTGTTGTAAAACACTTTGTTGTTGTTTTGCTTCGTTTTTGAACCAAAATTTCACATTTATATCAGGTAACCTAAATGACTAATATGAAGATAACATCATGCAATACAGAAACTATTGCTGATTTCCTATTACTCCTTTTTGAGAAATTTTGTATTTTTTTTTTTTTTAGGGAAGGGTTTACAGGGTGTTCTGGGTCTGACTACTATCAGATACATAGTGATCCACCTGTTTATAGCCTCCCAAAAGCTGAGATTACAGGCTTGGGGCACCATCCCCAGTCTCAATCAGCTGTTCACCATGCCCTGGGAGTGGAGCCTGCAGAGCTGGCCTGGGATAGAACCCCAGGCCACCGTGTCTGCTTGCAGGTGCTTTAATTCACTAAATTATTAGGCTGGCCTTTGTATTGTTTCTTTAACGAATTAATTGAGTCCATTTTCATTGATGCTTATAATTGAGATGTATAGACTTATGACTGACATATTATAGACCTAATGTTATTTACCAGTTTTTCTCTTGTATTTAATTGTATGACCTATTTAGTGGATTCTTTCCATCCTTATTCATGGAGTTCTGGTCATTTTGGTCCCTCTCTAGAATCTCTTTTGGTAGTCTGTGTAGCTTTGGCTTTGTCATCATGAAATTCTTTAGTTGTTCTTTGTCATGAAAGTATTTCACTTCTCCATCAAACTTGAAAGAGTTTTGTAGGATATAGTATTCTGGGCTACAATTTGTTTTCATAGAGGACTTCAAGCACTCTGCTCCACACTGTTCTTGCCTTCATGGTTTCTGAAGAGAATTCTGCCATTATTCTGATGGGTTTTCCTTTAAATATAATGTTTCTTTTCTCTAGCAGCTACTAGTATATTATTCTTGTGCTTCATTTCTACTGTATTGACTATTATATCCTGGGTGTGTCTCTAGTTGGGTTGATGATGTTTGGAGTTCTTTATTCTTCAATTACCTGAATGTTGGATTGTTTCACCATATTTGGGAAGTTTTCTGCTATTACTTCTGCCCAAATTCTAATATCATTTGAATTGACTCCTTCTTTCTCATTGATGGCTATTGATCTCACGTTCCTTATCTTTGCATTGTCCTGCAAGTGAAGACTTATTTTTTGCTGCATCCTGGTTATTTTTAAGAGATCTTTTCTTACCTTTTCACTATCTGAAATAGTGTCTTCAAGATCTGAAACTATCTTCACTTTTATTCAAATAGTTTTGCCAACTTGTGATTGATTTTCAATTTCCTCTATATCTGCTTCTGCTTCATGTGTTCTAGCTCTTTCCTATATTGCTTACTCAATGATTCCATCGTTTTTCTATTCTCCTCTATTTTTTAATGATTGTCTTCTTTAGACGCAGTTATTAATTCTTTCATTTTAGTTATCATTTCTTTTTTTACCTCAGATTATTTCTGATCTGATTGTTTCTATACATTTCTGTGGTTGTTTCTTTACTTCAGACACTATTAATTCAAAGATTTTTTTATTTCAGAGATTATTTCTGTTCTGATTTCCCTTATGTGTTTCTGCAGTTGTTTCTTTACTTCAGATGCTATTAATTGAAAGATTTCAGCTGTGTGATTCGCAATTTCTTTTATGGTACTATGTCCTGCATTTCTAATGGGTGGGCTCTGGGCCTGAGATTGCATTTTGCTCCTTCTGTTTGTCATTTTTCATAGCACTGTCTTCTAAACGTTGGTGTAGAGCTTTGGTGCAGTTATAATCTTAGCACTTACCAAAATTCTCACCCAAGCGAGATTATATGCATATGGCAGTTATACTTTGTATATACAGAACTACAATTAGGAACAATAATAATGGGTAGAGACATGTAGCAGTTGACAAACTTTTGTAACTAATGTGCTCATATTTTACAAAGTAAGAGCAAGAATTATGTCTGTATAGATAAGCAGATATTAAATTGGGAATTTGTATCTAAGTTAGTTTCCCTAAGTTCTATCGGATCACTACTGTTTCTTGTGCAAGGGTTCTTCCAGGCAGATGAGTTCACCCTGGCTACCTTTTGTCCTCTCTGTCTCAGTCAAGAGAGAAAGAGGGAGGATATTCTTATAGATCTGGATCGAGCAAAGTGTCTCTGCTTACTCGGTCAGGACCTACAAAGTTTGAACTCATCCCAGTGTGCCTTGGGTCTTGCTGTTGTGATCAGCTTCTTCCCGCTGCAGCCCATGAGAGTGAACCCACTGTGCCCATCTGGCAAGATGTTCTGCTCCTGGGTTAGCTAGGAGGTTCTGGCCTCTAGCCTCTCTACAGGGACTTCTACTGGAAAGTTTCACACCAGGCCTGTATGCCAGGTCTGGGCTGACTCTGTAGGGGTCCAGAAAGCACAGTGGAAGTTTTCACTCCACAGTTGAACTGGGCTGTTTCTGGAGGGTTCCAGGGGGGTTGAAAGAGCACATGAGAAGGTCTCACTCACACTCTAGGCCTGGGCTTGTTCTGGAGGTTTCCGGCTGGTGCAGTGGAGTGGAAGTTCTCCCACACCGGTCCTGGTCTGGATCCGGAGGCCCTGGTCATCTTCTGTTCCCTAGGTTGAGCACCACTTGTATTTTATGAGTCAGTGACAAAACAAAGAATAAAATGACCCAATGAATATATGAACTCAGAGGTCTCTCTGAGTTTAGTTTCTCTCAAGTGAGCTTTGTATTTTTTTTAAAGCTGTTTTATTACAAGTTTTTATACTTTCAAAAGGAAAATGGAAAGTACCCCTTGCTCATGGATATAAAGACACAAATATTGAAAATTGGCATACTACTGAAACTCTTGCACATAATTAGTGAAATCCTAGTCGAAATACCATTAGCATGCTTCACAGAAGTAGACAAAACATTCTTAAAATTCGTTTGTACACAGATGACATTGAGAACACCAAAGGCAATCCTGAGCAAAAACAACAAGGCAACGGGCATCACACCCACTGACTTGAAAATTATACTACAAAACTACTGTGATAAAATCGGTGTTTTTCTAGCTAAAAAAGAAAATCAGACCTGAGGATCAATGGAACAGTTTAGAAGATGCAGAAACAACCACCCACACTCAGCCATCTCATCTTTGACGGTGGGTCCAAACATGTTCACAGGAAAAAAACATAGCCCCTTTAATAAATGGTGCTGGAAAAACTGGCTCTCTATAAGATAAAGATTGAAATTAGACCCATGTCTATCATCATATACTAAACTAAGGTCAAGATGAATTAAAGATCTAACTATTAAAAGCCAAACACTAAATCTACTGAAGAAATTGTAAGTAGAAATTTTGAATAAATAGGTGTAGGTAGAGACATCATGAACACACCTGAACTGCATGGGAAATAGTGCAAAGATTCAACAACTGAGATCTCACATTTTTAAAAACTGTTTGCATGGTTAAAGAAATCACCGATAGTGTGAAAAGACAACCCACAGAGTCAGAAAATTTTTGCTTCTTGTCCATCATCCAAAGGACTTATATCTAGAGCAGATAAAGACTTGAAAAAAATCAGACCTCCAAAATTCAGGTGCAATCTAAAAATGGGCATCTGAGATGAATAGGCACTTCTCAGATGAAGAAATACAGATGACAAATAAATACATGGAAAAATGTTCATTATCATTGTATTTGAGAAATACAAATTAAAATAAAACTGAGACTGCATCTCATTCCAGAAAGAGTGGACTATCATAAAGAAATCAAAAAAATTCTATAGGGGTGGTGTATAAAAAGAAAACTTTTCCATTTTTGGTTAGAGTTAAGAGTTGTGCTACTACTATGGAAATCTCTATGGAGATTCCTCAATTTAGCTAGAATTAGATATCATATTTGACCTAGCTATTCCCCATCTGAGTAAATTCCCAGAAGAATTAAAAACATCATACCACGTTGATATATACGCATACATTTGTATAGTGGCCCAAATTTTATTAGCTAGATTTTGGAAGCAACTAAAATGTTCAACAACTGAAAAATGGGTACAAAATATATAATCTTTTTATACAATGGAGTACTATTTAGCTTTAAAGAAGTAGAAACTTGAAACTTTTATAAATGAATGCAAGTTGAGATCATACTCATAAATGAAATAAATCAGGCTCAATCATATGAACATCTTATTGTCTCCTTGCTGTGAGAACCTGAAGGAGTAAATAAACTAAAATGGTCAATTGATGTTTTGGAATGGGAAGAAATTGTTTAAAATGAAAAATGAAGCATGAAGAAAGTAATGGAAAAGCTCAGAAAGGAAAAAATGCAAGTCAGGTATGCTACTGATGTCTGTCAGTTCATTCTTAATGAAGGTTTGTTCTAATATCAATTGGAGAAATTTAAAGAAAAATGAAAGTTTTATTAGGTCATCTCTGGAAATTCAAACTGCAAGATTGAACATCTCCATTTTTTTTTTTTTTTTTGGCTCAGAGAAGCAGGCAAGTATAGATAGGAGCCAGTCATCACATTCCACACAGGAGAAGAGACAAACGCAATTGGTGGGGCTAGGATTGCTCTTTTCATAACAACCTGTCACAAGAAATACCAAATTGTTCACAAAATAACACATCCTCAATGGCATAAGGACCTCTTTTTTTTTAATTATTTCAGTTAATTTATTGTTTTTCCATTTATTTTTATTTTATTAAAATACAAATGTCAATCAGACAGTTTCAAAACACCTTAACCATATAGAGTCGATGAATTAATACACAGCAAACTGTTTTCACAACGTTTTGGTATTGTACAAGGTGCATACATGATATTATATTTACAGGTTTTTTTATAGCTGAAATTATATCAAAAATTCAATAATTATTTACCTAGTGGATGACAATAGCACTAAAAGCCGACATAATATCCTGTCCAACCACCATTAGTGCAGATCATGCCTATCATAGAATTATGTAGAAGCACAGCATTATCTATCCCAACTGTACTGTCTATACACACTCATCATGATTTTTTCTTTCAACAACCCTTCCTTTGTCTACACCTGTCAAAAGTGGGCACTCCATTGACATTCAACTACCTTAGGTACTTGAACTCGACACCACAATCGAACACAGTCCAGCATTCTGCAACCATAGGGAGTTATTCAAAGAAATTGTCGACCATATCCATTTACAGCTCAGCTTAATATTATGGGCTCACGATGTATACTTCATTTTTATACTTTTATACTTTTCTGCTGGATGGTTAAGACCTACGTAGATTAAAACTTATATACCAACACAAGAACTTTATATTTCCTATGTGGTCATGGAAGTCTTCTCAGGGTTTATCTTGTAGTCCTGTACATTATTCTGTAGTTCCTTTGTCTGTGTCATCCATGTGGATGAGTCATGGCCAATGCTTGACCAGATTGCTCTCTGTGAGAGCCTGAAAGAAAGTTTTCTCTTCATGTGACTCTCCCCAGGCACACTATAGAACTTCAATCTCTTTACTCTGTGGCTCCACAATCTCCTTGCTCAGAAAATTTGGAGCTCACCTGAGTCTCATGATATTGCAGTACAGGTTCTCCTTTGTCCTGAGTCTTCGCTGACCTTGAAAGGCTAGGTCCAAAATGTTGGCTGGCCTTGTGGCTCTTCTATTTCTCCAACTCTGACTTGTGATCTTAGGTTGTTAAGCATCCAGAAGAAAAGCTGATTAGTATCCTGCAGCATATGCCATTCACTTTGCCTT
>PVKA01030374.1:0-14836 GCA_004027165.1 Ctenomys sociabilis
ACAGTAAAAACGGCAAAATAGAACCAGTTGTCTTGAGATTCACGCTCAGGTAATAAAGATAAACCCACACTCTGTGGTTACTTCGGAGGTCAGGAGGGCCAGGGCTGAGGTGGTGAAGTGTGTAGGATGGGTAGGCCCCTGGTCAGGCTGACACAGCTGTTCCATGACCTGCATAATGATTACATAACTGTCTGATTTATAACTGTTCACTCAACCATCCATGTGGTCCTTGGTCTTTCCCTAGCCATGCACCTTCTCTGTCACCTTACCCTTCTCCTCCATCTGCCTGACTGACTGATACCTTTGAAAGCTCTTACCAAAACTTTTCTGGTCCTTCCCCATTCATTCACCCAAAGTAGAGATAACATTTCCCCAAGATTCACCTCACACAGTTTGCAAGTTCCCGCTGGCACTGTGTCTCAGCTGGGGATGTGGGGCATGCCATATGTCCTCCAGGAGCTCTTTGGGAGAGGAAGCTGAATCATCCCAACAGATATACTTTGTAAGCACTTTTTTGCTGAAGAATAATTTTAATAGCTAGCCAATTAAAACTTTGGGGTTAGGGAATATAGCTCAATGGCACAGTGCCACTGAGTTTCAACTTGTCAAATTGAAATTGCTCATTCAAGGCTCTTTTACTGAGCTCCCCGGGAACCCAGGATGACAGTGAGTAGAACCTATGCCCAAACTCCCCCAGGCAGAAGTTGCCAGGTGATCACAGCCCTTTTTCTTCTCTAAGCCTAAACAAACGTCCCAGGTCTTCTCACCTACACCTCACAGGCCTCAAGCTCTTTGCCTTCTCTGAAGGAAAGCAAGTCTTGTCTGCCCAAAGTCTATTGCTCATATTGAGAAAAAAATGAATTAAATGAGGAAAGAGAATTATATGATCGGTGGGTGACGGTATATACATTTGGTGGTAGAAACTGTAAGGAACAATTTTTAGACTGAGAAAACGCATAGATTCATCCTTGGTCAGTGGTAACATCTGCATACATAGTGACCCGGGCATTCATTTCATCTCACTCTTCAATTCTCGGTGAACACAGATATCCAGAGTCGCACAGAGAAAGCAGAGACAAATCCAGCACTCGGCCTTGCTACACCCTGCCTGTCCATGCATGTCTGTTTCATGACAAATTCTTTCCATATAATGCAACTTTGAGCCATATCCACAGTGTGTTAGACAAGCAACCAGATGGGCAGGATGAACTGCTTTGGTCTGAGCTGCTGCCAGATCCGCTCAGTGGGTGGGGGCAGGCAGCTCACTGGGAGAGCTCTAGTTTTGTCCTTGCTCATGAAATGGTGCTCGTACGCATGACACTGAGGCTCTGAGATCCTCTTGGCACATCTCTCTCCCATAACATCTTTGAGGGTCAAAAGGACAGTAAGTTATGGTGGCCAGTACAAGGAATAAATGGTTATGAATAAGACACAGAAGAGCTGAGAGGGTGGACACAATGGAGAACATTATGCACAAGGCTTTCTAGATTACAAAACATATTTTACATACACATCTAATTTAACTTTCTTAACAATTCTGCAGAGAAAACAGACTTTAACCCTCTTTTCATCTAAAGAGGTAATGACTAAAAATAACTAAGGTGACACTTTGTAACTAGCAGACCTGCATCTCAAAGTGTGACCCTTCCCGTTTGCAGCTTTCTCTGCATCGGCTACTTTCACTAGCTCTCTGGTGAGAAGATAGTCCCCACTGTGTACAAGTCTCTATAAATCATCTTCATCAAAACCTGGTGTCTGGAAACCAGTCTTCCTGCCTTGGGTCTAAAAGAAAGTTTACATATTTGAATGAACATAAATGGATACTGGTTAGTTTTAACAGAAGAGGTAAAACAAGAAAAGGCAAAAATACAGCCAAGACAAGAGATCTCATGCCTACACTTTCCTCTGGTTTAACAGATGAACAAGAGTAGTCATGATGTGTTGCGCCTCCCCCAGCCTGCAGAACTCACCCCAAATGCAGAACTCATGTTGAAATGGCCATAGTCTGCCCTATTTATTGCTCACCCATTACTAAAACCAGGAAATCACCATCCAATATGTCGGGTCCATTGTGCCGGAAACATATTTAGGAACTGCAGCAACAAGCTGCTAACTCCCCATCGGCAGCTCCTAGGCCTCACACTCCTGTTCATCTGGCGGAGAGTGAGCAGTCTACACTCTAACTTCTCTCTTGCCACAAACCTCCACTGGCATTCTTCTTCTGCTGCAGTCACCCAGAAAAACATCAGGCCTGACCCAACACTACCATCTGCCCTCTTGGTCCCTACTCAAGTCTTCTACACATGGCTGGAGAAAAACAGCACCTCCCTGTACTGGTACCTAGGAGGCTTTCCAGCTTATTTCTTTCACTCCCTGTTAGAGTCAACTTTCTAAGAGAATCATCTACTTGATCCTTCTACTCATTCTTCAGCCCTTTGTAACCAGCCCCACCTGCACCCTTCAAGCGTATTTTACAGAAGTCCATACCCACCTCCCTACAGTGAAATCAATTTATAGATCACTTCCTCATTCTTCTCACTTAGCCTTCGGCCACACAGGCCTTGGCTCCATCATTCTGAGAGTCTCTTGCCATGGTTTCTGGGTTTCCACACCTCCAGTTTTTCCCTTCCCTCTCTGGTGATAGAAATAGAGCTTTTCCTTTGAAGCCATGTTAATATTTACATTCTAATAGCCTTTGGGATCCTGGGGTCATTCTTTCTCACTCTATGCACTTCTACTTTATGGTTAAAACATATGACTATGTTTCCATGACTTGCTGTTTCATGGGTCCCAGGTGATCCAGGCATGGACTGTATTTCTTTCCACTTGAACTCCATATCCCCCAGAAAACTAGGTGCTTCCTGGAAACAGAGGTTGTCACTATGTTGTTACCTAGGTGTCTACTGGACTCTCAGTAACTCTTTCCAACTCTTTTCTTTCCTGAGCTTCAGACCCAGATGCCCACCGCCAATGACCTTGCCCCCTGAGTGATACCATAGATGATTTCAATGTGCTCAAAAGAGATTTTGTCATCTTCTACACACAAACCATTTTGTCTTCCTATGTTTTCTTCTCAAATACATCAGAAATGTCATCTACCCATCATCTGCATAATCCAGAACCTTGGGATTCATTGTTAGTTATGCTCTTTCCCTAATTCTCTGTATCCAATCAATTAATAAGTGCTGCCAAACGCTAAATATCTCTTCTACATGACAACTGTAGTTTACCTCTATAACAAGAGCAAGTTTAGGGAAATGAAAAAAATAGAGTTTCTGGATATAGGTGCAAGGCAAGAACTATTAAAGAATTTAGACTTTATCCTTAATGCCTTTTTCCACAAGATAGTCCTGATGCTGGGAACGTAGAACTAAAATCTTCTGACTAAAAATAAGTTTCAGCTGCCCAAAATGTAGGACAATTAACATCACATTCAGTTGGCTATTTTTTTATTACCCAGCCCAACAATGGTGTATATCTACACAGATAAAAAGATCCTCTGCTAACTAAAAAAACAGTGCTCTCTTCCCACAAGGTCACTCTACATGGAACAAGGACTTCTGGGTGAGCTTTAGCTGTGTAAAGTAAATCCTTCATCAGAGTTCAGCTCGGTCACCTTTGAGTGACACTGAAATATTTAAGGAAGACACGCTAATATGGATGTGTGAGGATTGTGAGTCTCTGGAGAGGAAAGAATTAGAAGGGTAATTTTTTAAATTTCAGGCTTAGTAATACACAAACACAGCTGATTGACTATTGACTCACCATTAGAGTGGCACTGATATAAAGTTAATAAAAAGCCACAAAGTAAGGGGGCGGGGCTTATAGCTACAGAGAAATCAAAGAAGAGAAAAAGAGGCTTGAAAAAATACACAGATACCATCCTGTCAATGTACTAAAAGCCATTCCATTGTACACTGTAAGTGCTCTCTTCTGATTTGTGAATTAAACTCCAGTAGAGGTTTTTTGAAAAAAAAAAATGACAGTTATAAAGATCAATAAGCATAGGTTAATATTTAGAGAAGACCAAGTGATTTTTCTTAATCCTACAGAAAAGTAACCAGCAACAAAAATCATTTTTACATTTCCTGTAACAAAACAAGACAAATTGCTACTGATACCCAAAGAGATAAGGGGCAAAAGACATTGTTGAAATATTTAAATAAAACAATTTGTCAATGTCTACACGGAATATCTCTTTTATTTCCACTGTTTGAAGATTACTCAGTGAGATAATTATGTTTTCACAGACATGAAAGTCACATTGAAGGGAGTTTTCCCCAAACTGGTATCTTTCAGAAACTTACAAAAGTATGCATCACAAAGAGAATTACTGTTAGATTTAGAAAAAAGGCACGCAAGTTTCAACCAAGTTTCAACGAGGAAAACATAATTTGATAAAGAAAGTCTTGGGTCTGTGATCACTTTCTTTGTAAACAAGGTTCCAAAGAAAGGTACAAAACATGGATAAAAAGCAGAACTCCCAGCTCCCAAAAGGCACACGTGTTTTTCATTCTCTATTGGAAAAACAAGTTAGTTCATGAAAAGAGAGAAACCGGTTTAAAAAGTAGATGCCAAAAATGAAAGGCAAGGCAAAGTTCAAAATGGGATTTACCTGAATAAAAGCTAATTATGCCCATCCTCTCATATCACCCACTTCCAGGTGTCCAAGCAAAATAGTTGCACTAATAACATAATGAAAGTCTGCTTTCTAATTTGCATTTTCAGAGATAACTTGTACAAACACAAGGAACCAAATGTAACACCGAGCTCTCACTGTCCTGCTCCAATTCTATACTTCAGAGTCTCTGTCCAACACCAGTGCCCCGCAGCTAGGGCTTACATGGGGTGCTCTGAGCACCCTGGGAACAGCAGAGTTCCCACCCTCATTCAGCCACAGCCACAGCCCCAGACACAGTTGCTATCCAACACAAGCCAGTCCTCTCTCTGGTTAACAGCAAGGGTTAATGGCTGACTATTTGCCCTGTACTCTGGACACCTGTGAGACACCACCCACTATTCTGCGCCTTCACTGACCTCCGTAGACATCTACCCCCTGGTCAGATTGGTTTCTCCTCTGAGCATTCACAGCTCTGAGAGCCCCCAGGACCTTCCTCATATCAGAAGCCTATTCTCACAGAACCAGAAAAGACACTGAGTAACTTGCATTGATCCCCAACAAGAAGACATCCACAAAAGGAGCCCCGGAAAAAAAGCCCCACACCTTCCCTGGTCTGGTTACCCAGCTTGAACAGCTGCCACAAACCGCAGCTTGGGAGAGAGGTCCCTGAACCAAGCAACCTGCACGTAAACTCAGACCATAAAGAGAGAGGGGCAAAGTGGAATGTGAGTTGTAAGATTAAACATTACTTAACTGGAAAGAAAACACTCTTCTGGAAATACAGAAAAAGCTTTTTCTCTCTTTTTAGTTTTATTCCCCATTATGGGCACATTTTTGTTTTTCACTATTTTTTTTTTTCTTTTGGTGGAATTTGGAGTTTTTCCACTCATCTTCTTGTTCCCTCTTTCAACATTACTTTGATTTATTTGTTTGAATTGCCCCTCCTTTTATCTCTCCCTTTCTGTTCTCACTTTCTCTCTTTCAACTTGTTCTCTTAGTACTTTTTCCTGCTTTTTCTTTACTTGAATCTCCACTCCTATTTATCCTTCCCCTCGGTCATCATGCCCACTACTGTCATACCACTAATATCCTTGTTCTCCTTTAGTAAAAGGTGAAAGATTTACACGATCTGAAGAGAAACCAGAGTATTTCCTGTTCTCCTTTACAGGACCTTCTATATCAAACTTACCACATACATCACATCTACCATTGCTTTACTTTTCATGATCTCTTTCTTTTGTTCTTTTTTCTTCCTGCTACTATACAGTCCCACCTACCCTTGCAAATCCACAGGGAGATGGTTCTATCTTACTACAGCTGAATGCTTCTTTATGGTAAAGGATAAACTGCTCTATCAAGGGACATTTACAGCATTTAATTTTCTGATTTGTCCTAGATCTTGTTATATAACTATAAATCTTATACCTAGGGTTAAACATGACAAATTATTAGTTATCATAGTTTGTCATTTTCTACTTTGTGTTTGATACTATAATTATTACTAATTGTATTAAGTTAGCCAAGGCAACATTGCTGTTGAGATCAGTTGAGCTTCCTCGTATGGCAATGCCTACACTGCCTAGGGGCTATAAACAGTACTAAACCCCTAGAGCACAATGGTAGGGTCAACAGGCTGAAAAATTTCATTTCTAATAAACAGAAGATACAGGATCCTAGGACAAATGAAAAAAAAAAAAAAAAGCTAGGTATGCCTAGAAGACAGCTCTGAAAAGTAGTCATTATCTAAAGAAGTCTTAATAACAGCAAGAAAACTACCTGTCATAAACAATTTACAACATTCAACATGGAAACTAAATAAAGTGACACAGAAAGAGAGTGAGAGAGAGAATGGCCCAGTGCACCCAATTCACCCAAAGCAACCCCAGAGGGCATTGAGAAGAAATCAACAGCCTCCTAGATAAATCTTATGAAATGGTAGCAACAGACATAACTAATCAGATGAATAAGTCCCTAGCCAGAATCAAAACAAAAACAACCACACAGGTAACTCCAGAGATGAGGACCATGATGAAAGAAATGTTTAGTCAATTGAGCTTGACACAAATTTTTAAAAACTAGAGGTGCTTAGGCAGAGCATGAATGCCAAACATAGAAAAGAACTGAATGCCATTAGACAAATGCAAATAGGTGTCTAGGAGATTAAACATTTTGTCAAAAGCATAGGCAGTGTGAAAGCTGCTACACAATGCAAGGGAGAATAATATAAATTGTAATCACTGAACAATCAGAGAATAACACAAAGGACATAAAACAAATCCTGTTCACAAATTTAGCTCTTATAATTGTAATTCTTGCAATCCATGCAATTAGGACTGAAGGGAAGGACTTACAACAGATGCTGTAGAAATTCAGATCACCAGTGCCTACTTTAAAAATCTGAACTCAAATAAGCTGAGTAATTGAGAAAAAAATAGATTCCTAGATATGTTTATGAATTACCAAATATACAGATATAAAATTTCTAAATCAAATAATCAATGAAATTGAAGTGAATAGAAAAGAAAAGGCCAGATTCTAATGGATTCACTGCTAAATTCTACAAGAAACTTAAGGAAGCTATAATTCCGCTACCCCTCAAATTCTTCAATGAAACTGAAAGGAAAGTAATACTGCAAAAGTTATTTCTAGAAGCATTACCCTGGGTCAAGGAGACAGCTCTGTGACATAAGCGCCTGCCTAGCAAATGCAAGGTCCCAAGTTCAATACCTGGTACTTCAAGAGAGAGAGAGAGAGAGAAGTACACGCCAGTCTTTTTAATGAATACAGATGCAAAAATCCTCAGTAAGGTACTGGCCAACAAAACTGAAGCAAGTCATGAAACAGATTATATTCCATGACCAAGCAGGATTCATCCCAAGGGGGCAGGGATGGCTCAACATACATAAGTCAATAAATGCAATATACCACATTAACAGAACTAAAGAGAAAACTACATAATCTTCTCAATACATGCAGGAAAAGCATTTGACAAAGTCCAAAACATTCATGATAAAGACCCTATAGAAATTGGAATAGAAAGTCTTTATCTCAATACAATAAAATCCATCTATAGCAATCAAATATCCAAAATCATATTCAATGACCAAAAACTGAAAGCTTTCACTCTAAAATCAGGAGCAAGACATGGGTGCTTCCTAGCACAGCTCCTACTCAATACAGTTCTGGAATCATTAACCCAAGCAATTAGACAAAAGAAAGTAGGGTAGGAAAGAAACAAGGTAAATTAACATTATGTGTGGATGACATGATACTCTACATAGAAGATACCTGCAATAAAGAAAAGCTGCACTAAAAGACTCTCTGATTTAATAACAAAATTTGGTAGTACAGCAGGATACAGCATTCAAAAACTAACCCACTGAGGAAGAAATTAGGAAAACAACACATTTCATAATAGCATCAAGAAAAGCAAACTACTTAGGAATCCATCTAGCAAAGGAAATAAAAGACATTTACACTGAAAACTACATTACTCCAAATAAACAGACCAAACAGGATACAGAAAATAGAAAGATATTCTTTGCTTCTTGGATAAGCAAAAATGGCCATATTACCAAAACTGTTATACAGATTTAATACAATCCTGATCAAAATACCAACAGCATACTTCACAAAACTAGAGAAAATAATCATAAAGTTCATATCAAACTAGAATAGCAAAAACTATTCTAAGCAACAAAGGCAAGGCAGGGTGCATCTCAATCTCCAACTCGAAATTACACTGCAAAGCTACCATAATAAAAACAGCATAGTACTAGGAAAAACCAGACCCAAAGATCAATGGAACAGAATAAAAGATACAGAAACAATTCCAAACATACTCATCTACTGTATCTTTGACAAAGGGGCCAAATATCTTCCCTGAAAGAAAGATAGCCTCTTTAATAAATTTCCAGGGAAAACTGGCTTTCTACATGCCAGAGATAAAAATCTAGACCCAAATCTCTCACCATTTACTAACCTGAAATTCAAATAGGTTAAAAGATATAAATATTCAATCAGAAACAATCTGCTGGAAGAGAGAATAGGTAGACTTTTTAAAGACTTAGGTATAAGCAAAGCCTTCACGAACAAAACTCCAATTGCCCAGAAAATATCACAAACAAGCAACATTATGACCACATCAGATTAAAAAGCTTTTGCATAGAAAAAGAAAATACCAACAGAGTGAAGAGACAGCCCACAGAATGGGGAAAAAAATTTTACCAGGTTTTCCTCATCAAAGGACTAATATCTAGAACATATAAAAGAACTAAAAAAAGCCAGGCATGGTGGTGTCCAATACTAACCCTCAAGAGATTAAAGCAAGAGACTCGCTATGAGTTAGAGACCAGCCTGGGCTACATAGTGAGACAGAAAAAAAAATTTTTTTTCTTAAATCAAACATTCCCCAACCCATTTAAAAGACTCAGTCCAAAAATGAGCATTTAAAATGAACAGACACCTCTCAGTACAGAGGTATGAACAGCAAATAAATATATAAAAACAAGTTTGCCATCACTAGTCATTTAAGAAATGCAAATTAAAACAGCACTGAGAATCCATCTCATACTAGTAGTGACTGTCTTAGTTACTCTTTTCTCATTGCTGGGACAAATACCCAACACCCAAAATGAAGGAAGGAAAGGTTTATTTAGCTCACAATTACTGCAGGTTTCAATCCATATCTGGCTGGCTCCGAGGCAGAAGGGCACATGGCAGAGGGCATCAGTATATGGTGGCAGAACAACAATGCAACAAAGAGCAATAGCTAAAGAATGGTGTGGTTGGACAAGATATTATGTCGACTTGTAGTGCTACGGACAACCATTAGGAAGATAACAAGGTAAAAGTATTAATTATTGAATCTGTGATATAATTCAGCTATAAAAAATAAGATAAATATACAGCTACACTCTTAATTCACTGATTAGAGACATCTGTTAAAATAGTGCCTGTAAGTATAATATCATGTATGCACCTTGTGTGATACGAAAACAGTTTGCAGTGTATTAATTTATCGAATCTGTCCTTTCAGTTTGTCTTGAAACTGTCTCATTGCTATTTGTTCTTCAATAAAAAATAAATAAATAGAAAATCAGAAAAAAAAAAGAAAGTCTGTCTCTCTGTCTGTTATATAACATGCAGGCTCTCTGCCCCAGGCTGGAGGAAGTACTCACACCCATAATCCTAGGAGTATTAAAACCCATAATCCCAGCCTTGGATCACACTTAATCCCAGTGGATCATGAGTTAATCACAAACTCTAGAAGTCTCCACCCCATGACTACATGAGGCTTTGGGGGGACAACTAGACACAAACCATAACAGTGACTATCATCAAGAAATCGGTGAATAAAAAATGCTGGTAGGGCTATATAGAAAGGAAGCATTCTCCAGAGCTGATAGGACTGTACACTGGTGCAACCACTATGGATACCCATATAGAGATTCCTTAAAAAAATAAACAAGATGTTCCATGCGACCCCGCTATTCCCCTTCTAGGTATCTTCTCACAGGAATTAAAAGGGGCCTGTGAGATAGCTTAGTGGACTAAGTGCCTGCTTAGGCAAGCACAGGGAACAGAGTTCCATCCCTGGCACCACATGCCCTGCAGGACCACTGGGCCACTGCCACTCCACATGCAGGCAAGGAGCCAGCCACCAACCTGGTGTGAGGGTGAAAACAAGAGGATCACTACGAGTCTGAGCCGCATGGTGAGACCCTGTGCCAAATATTTTTTTAAAAAGCATTAAAAGCATCATACTACAGAAATACATACACATCCATGTTTATAATATGACAACACAATTTATAATAGCTATATGTTGGAAATAGCCCGCATACCCAACAATGGATGAATAGATAAAGAAAGTGTGGTTTTTATATACAGCAGAGATACTACTCTTCCACAATAGAGAATAAACTTGAGAGATTTTTAGGCAAATGGAAGCATCTTGAAACTATAATTTTAAGAGAAAAATAATCAGGCATATGTTTAAGTATCACATCATTTCTCTTATACGAGAACCCCAAAGGGTAAGGAAGAACCACAATAGAGGTAGATATTGAGAACTAAGAAGAAGATGCTCATGTGAAAAGGGGAATAAGAAAGTGGGGAGGGAAGGAAGGAAGGAAATGGAGATTTTTTTTTTTAAATGGAAAGAAAATAATAGAAATAAACTTTTGTGAAGGTAAAGGAGAAGAATTAAAGGGACGGGAGGGCAGTGGGGAAAAATAGAGTTAAGACACATTGAGTACAGGTACAAATTCTCTATGATAAATGTCATCATCACGTAGGTAGAAAAGTACCAATAACATTATTTTTTAAAAATCTGAGTCATGTTGGACCATTAGCCAAGGGCAGCAACCAGTGGCACTCGTTTTGCACAGTATGTCTTGCATGGTGTAAGCAGTGTCATAAGCCCTGAAAACTTCATCCATAAAAGTCATGGACATAAATAAAAGGAAATATTAGCATAAGGTAAGAAGAATATGTAATTTTTCTTTATTCCTATTTTAAACAATAAAATAAATCACATTTTTCTTAGTTATAGATCTACTGTTTGCAGCTAAGCGAATGACATACCATAAGAGTAGAAGTTCTTGTCTTTTTTCAGTATTATCCTTTTTTTTTTTTTCACTAGGTGGTTGTTTTCCTTAAAGCTTCCAGCTAATACTTAAAGCTACTGCTTCCTACAGATCCTTTTCTTGTGTTCACCTAGAAGGAACTAGCACAATTAGAATGGACTAGCTAATCACCTATGTGTCTCCTAGAAAGTTTGCAAAATATTCTTCCCTCAGCTACCATGGATCTATAAGAAGTGCTTTTAATTCTCGACACTCTCATTCTGTTACTGTTACTGTCACAAATCATCCCTGGGGGCAAATATCAACCTCAGGATTTAAAGATTATCTGTACACCAGATCAAATATGCAGAATTTCACAATAAGTGTACAAGAAGGAGATGAGCATGCGTAAGCTGAAGGAAAAGTGGTAAGCAGAGCAAAGTGTAGGAAAGTCTGGCCCAAGAAGCCTGACTCAAAGGCAAGTCCAGAGGCCACTGCGGCTGAGAAGCACAGACTAACAAGGGAAGGAATGCTGGCCAGATAGTCCGCAGGTCCCAGAGTGCACCAGAGAGAATTACGTGCATGACTTTTCTCATGACTCATATTAAAAACTGATAACAGTTGTACTAAGACAGCCTTGCTTCTGTGGAATTAACAGATATACCATTTTTAGAAAACATGAAAACTTTTTGTTAAAGGGAATAGGAAAATAGATAAGACATTAGAAATGATATATAATTTAAAAATTAAGATGATAGGTATTCACAGTGGCTGTCTTCAGTGGACACTAATACTTTCTGACTTAATGATCACATTTTAAAATATGGAGGAGGGAGCCCACATGAAGTTCACAGCCAAACAAAAGAACCAAAACTGCACTGAGTAAACGTGGACATATGCATTTCAGCGTACACATAGGTAAAGGCAGGTGTTTGCCTGTTGGCTGCTCCTCTGGAGAAAATGCTTGGAAACCATGTTACTTGGGAGGGAGCAGGAAGGCCAGAATGACACAGCACAGATAAGGTGAGTCTGGAGGCAACTCTGCCATCCACGGACTGTGGCAAGTTACTTGGCTTCTTTAAATCTTAGTCCCCTCAACCAGGAAAGTAGGGATATCATATTTTTTTGTGTTGCAAGGGATATTTTTGTCACCCATCCTACAGGACACACAGATTTTAAGTTTTCTGATATTGGCATGACTACTGCATTCTACATCTACATTTAAAGTGATGGAGGTTTTCCTTACCCTATATTCTCCCAACCCTTTTTAACTTTTTTGCACTGGAGATTGAACTCAGGACCTTGTGCTTGCCATGCAGGCACTTAAGCCACTGTGTTATCTCCCCAACCCATATATTTTCCCCTAAAATGCTAATGCTAAATGCTAATTTTAGTTGATGGTGAATCTTGACATTAATGGAGTCATCAAATCAAGGGCATACAATAGTAGTACCAACCTTGCTATATGAAAGCAGTCTGCTTGGGAATCAGCTGACAGTGCCCACCTGCTAGCTAGGGTAAGTTGTACCACTGTATCCAGTTAGATGACAAAAGAACAGAAACTAACTTGGCAAGCTATAGATAGTCAGAGAATAGCATCCAGAATACTGAGGGAATCTGAAAATCATGGTATCATGAGAAATGGTTGAATACTTTAGGGTTCTTAAGCTGAGAAAAACTGAAAGGCTTTCCAAACACCCCAAGACTTACAGTGGAAGAGATACTTCCTCTGTGGCTCCAGAGGATAAATCCAGAACACAGTCCATGCCATTTCAGCATAATAGAGAACCTTGTAAAATACTTAGCCATCCAACAAGAAAAGGCCTTAGGAAATGAAGTGTCCCCAAAGCAGGGGGTGCCTGGCAGTGCACAGGTAGCTCTATGTGGATGCTATTCAGGGGAGCCTCCTTCTTGGACTTGGAACATCTGCCCTTGCACCTCCCTCAGGTGTAGAATTCCACACCTGACTCTCCACCTTCAGACCCAGAACAGACATCTGAGGACCCCATAGCAGCACAAAATCAGCAAACAAGGAAAGAGAAGACCAATGTATGGAAGTGTCTGGTGGTGTAACACCCTCACACAGACAGCGAAGACTTAAGTACATGAAGACGACTCGCCAGGAGGTGCTATTCCCTCAGACCGACAGGGAAAGGATGTGTGTTACACCTTGCTCTCAGAGTAGGCACATCGGTCAGAATTGCCACACATGCTACAGGCCAGCCTGGGGTAGCCTCAAAAATAAACTCAGAGCATCCCAAATTCTGAGACTCCCAGACAACACCATCAGCATTTGGGCTCACTCCACCTACAGAGTACTAGTTGAGCCCTTAATTGATCCATTTAAGACATGGAGTAGATTTTATGAAGCACAAAAAATACTAGTGGGCTCCACATTCCTTCCCTTAGGTATAGAAAAACTCCTTTACTTTCCCCAAAACATAATTTCTTCTTAATCTTTTATCCATGCTTTAAAGAAAATGATCTCCCCCTACACTATGGAAAAATTGCCACCATCTGGGATTAAAACACGTGCATCACTTTGGACTCTACCTTTGAATCAGCCTTTATTCAAGCACTGGTAAGGAGTCTACTGTGAACTTCATTATTCAGCCACCTTGTCAAAATGCTACAATCACTTTATCCAAATGTCTCTGAGCAAAGGTGGTAAGTACTGATCCTACCCAACTGTAGCTTTGCTAAGCACCTTATTTATTTCAGGATATTAATGCATACTTGTGCTGAGTGAAAATGAATGGTAAAATAGCCAAGTGGAAGACCTTATGGTCTTCTTCCCCAGAAGATGCTACTGTGGGGGGCTAGGAAATTCATAGGCTTTTATTTGTATTTATTTATTGTTTTGTTATTTGCTTCCACCTCCACTTAATCAAGGTTTGCCTAGATAGTTGGTATCCAAAAACATGTCTCATACCTGATGTCTCTTTAAAACTGGATATAGCTTGGTATCCAAATAAGTAATTGATATTCTCTCTTCCACTACATTTAGAAGTTCCCATGTGAAAGGGGCTGAGGTAAGTTTGGAGCACAAAGCACCCAAGGGAGGTGACAATATGAACAAAGGTAGGAGGCCAGGGAGATGGCTCAGTGGAATAAGCACTTCCTTAGCAAGCCCAAGGGCCTGAGTTCAATCCCCAGTTCCACCATAAATAAATAAATAAATATATATATACATATATATATATATATATGTGTGTGTGTGTGTGTGTGTGTGTGAATAAAGGTGTGACAAGGACCTAAAGAAGGAAGCATGTGACCTGGAAACTGGAAAACTCTGCCCCTAGAAAGGAATATTGGAAAGGAACCCTGAAGACTACCTGGGAGTTCACTGGGCATATCTCAATGGAAAGCTCATGCTAACAGAAAAGAAGCAGGTATGGTGGGTTAGAATACTTAACCTAAAGAATAATACAAATGACTCTGTGTGTTTAAAAAAACTGAGGTAGGGTAAGGGCCATGATAACTGTAGCATCTGGGGCTGCCTGGTCAGGCATTCATTTCTTTCTGTAGAAGGGACTATGAGAATCAAGAAGTGGGGGCACCTTAAAAAGTTTACATTTCAGCTTAATACGTGTGAGAATATTCGTGGCAATGAACTACTAATAAAGAAACTGGCTGCCTTGTGTTG
>PVKA01030374.1:14936-27484 GCA_004027165.1 Ctenomys sociabilis
TGGCCTGGAAGCCAGCAAAGTCCCTTCCAGCCTGAGGTTCTCACTTGCTTATATCTATCTGTCCCTTTCTGATACAGCTCCATTACCCCAACTCATGAGGAAAGACACCAAAATAATGTTCACTGAGAGTCTCCTGTATACGTGTTAGCCATCATTAGTACTGTTTATTATTTCCTCTAACACTCTTTCTATGAATACTATCATCCCTGTTCCCACGTGTGTGTGTGTGTGTGTGTGTGTGTGTGTGTGTGTAATAGCACATAAATATTCCATTCTTGCAAGTTACCTCAAATGTTTAGGACATAAACTCATAAAAAATGAAATAAAATAAAATTTAAGTTTATTTTTCAATAAATAATAACTCACACTCATTTAGCATTTATAAAGCATCATTTATATATTATTTATTTTATTCTGACAAGAACCTTCTAAAATAAGTACTACTATTTTTGAGTCTCATAAGATAAGGAAATTGGGCCTCAGAGAAGTCAAATAACTCACTCCAGGTCACAACTAATAAGCAAGTCTACCTAAAATTTTGCATCATAGCTCATAATCATCTCATGTTGTGTTTTTAAATATTTTTAAGATGTTACAAAGTCAAAAATGCTAGAAGACCAAGTAAGACAGCCAACAAAACAGATGGCAGTCCTGGTTTATTTAGTCTTTAATGTCATCCTTCAGGACACTATTAAAAAGTGGGGGCCAGGGAGGTGGCTCAGCAACATTAGTGACTGGAAAGTGCAAGATCCTGAGTTCAGTCCCCAGTACCAAAACAAAAGCAAAAAATCTTCTTTGAAGCTTGGCATAGTGGTGCACACCTGTAATCCCAGCACTATGGAGGCTGAGGCAGGAGGATCTTTGTGAATTCAAGACAGCCTGGGCTACAAAGTGAGCTGAAGACCAGCCTGAACTGCATTGCAAGACCCTATCTCAAAAAGACAAAAAAGAAGAAAGGCCCATGTAGTAACCAGGCCATCAAGTTTAAATTTCCAGGATTCACATTTATCTATTACATTCACGTGAAACATTCAGAATGGGGAGATCTAGACAGGCAGAAGGTGGATTAGTGATTGCCTACAGTTAAGGGGAAAAAATCAGGGAGAAGGAAGGTTCTGTCTAGAGAGATGAAAACATTTAAAATATGGATTATGGCACTGATCATAAAACTCGGTAAATACATTAAACACTACTGAATCACATACTTTAAAGGGGATAGTATTACAAACTGTAAATTGTACAAGGTCAATAAAGACATTAAAAGACAGCTCCCAGGGTTCAGTATCAAGTGTTCTCCAGTCATTCTGTGTGCTGCTGTTGTCCAGAATAAACAAGGAAGGCAGAGGTACGTTAGATGAGCCAGGACCCAAGGACGAGATCTTGAAACAATGGCAAGAATAAGGACTAGGGCTGTGCAGTGGGGAGTTTCACCTTGGAGTAAGTCATCTGCCCCTTCTCAGATAACCTTAAGTAAGTGGTGAATGGCATCATCTTATGATTTTCACCAACCTGGACTAAAAAGGAACCCTAATTTCATTCACTGTTACTAAGATGTGTTAACTGGACAGAATGGAATATTATTAAAAAAAAAAAAAAAAGCAGCAGTGGAAGCATCCAAGGACTCCCAAAAGGCTCCACTAAAATCCACTAGAACGTGTGGTCATGGGGACTCAATCACTCCGAGCACCACTGATTTCATCTCTAAAATTAGGAGGGGAGAGAAGAGAGAGAAGGTTTCTTCCTTTTTCATTACTGCACTCAAATCATTTCTTCTATGGATAGTCTTAGCATGCTCACTTGTTCTTCTTACATATCACCCCTTTCAGTGTTATTAAGTCATCGATACCCAGTAAAAATCCACCCAAGTGTCATTCTTGGATTCCAACTGTTTAAGTGAGCTGCTCCCCATACGTCTTACAAAATCAACTGTCCACACTCTAATTGATCAGCTATAATATGTGCCTGAATGTTAAGCCTGATGTAGAAAAATTAAAACACAATTTTCTAGAACCTTATAAGTACAGCAAAATAATTCTCCAAAGTAAAATTATTCTGTCCTTTATAAAGATTGATCTACTAAATTTTGGTAGAACTGGTTTATCTGTATTTATAGCTGTTCCCCATCCCTAGCACAATTGTCAGATTAGTAGCAGAATTAGATTATGATAAGAGTGCAAACCTTACTGTGAGCTTATTTTGTTCTAATTGTTTCTTTGTAATGTTTTTTCTGAATATAAAGTAATTATTTTTAAAAATACTAATATGCCAAAATGTACATGAACAAAACAAAAACCACCAGAAAGTTAACCTTCTAAATAAGTCACTGACATAGATTATTTTAAGACAGTGTCCTCAACCTTTCTGGTGCCAGAGACCACACTGTGGAAGACTGAGGGGGCATAATATTGGCATGATTTAAGTGCATTTTATTTATCATGCCCTTTAATTCTACTGTTATTGTACAATAATAAAGGGGGTTTTGCTAATGTATTTGCAATGTCTCCCCAGACCTAGCATCACCACCTCTGCTCCACCTAGCATTAACAGGTATTAGATTCTTGTAAGGAGCACACAACCTAGATGGGTAGCTCACAATAAGGCAGTTCACAATAAGGTTTGCACTCTGATCAGAATCTAATTCTGCTACTAATCTGACAGTAGTGCTACGGACGGGAAACAGCTATAAATACAGATAAAACTTCACTTATTCACTGAATGCTCACCCTCTGTTGCACAGCCCAGGTCCTAACAGGGGTTGGTAACCCCTGTTTTAAGGTGATCGTCCTTTCTGCAGTCTCTCTACCCATGACACACACTCATTGGTGTATTTTGAACACATCCAAGTATGTGACATACAGTAGCTAGAGATTCAATATATTAACGCAAATATTTACAATCACTACTTCTTCTATTACAATTTTTCATAAATACAATTATGCGGTGTTATGGAAAAATAAGATGTTAATATTTCATAATTTATTATAGTAAGTCATATATATTTCCATTAATTCTCCTAAAATACTCCCAACTCACTTTGTTTATTTATTTATTTATTTAAAGTATTTAACGCCTTGGCCTACAGGGTCTCCCTACTAGATCGGACTCGTAGTAATCCTTCTATTTTCAGCCTCCCAGGTGCTGGGATTACAGGCGCGCCACCACGTCTGGTCTCAATCGTCACCTCAGCACACCACAGAGTGGGGCCAGCACAGCATGCTGGAGATAGAACCCTGGTCCCTGCGCCTGCTTAAGCAGGCACTTTAGCCCACATTAATGGTTTTAAATTTTTATTTGAAATGTTTTAAATTAAATATATTTCTCATGTTCTGCTAAGCTTCAAAAAGCCTTAAAGACTGACAAGTCAGAGCTTTGATCATCCCAGGAAGTCATACGAGGCAGGAATGAGAGAACATGAAAACTAAACAACTGGAAGTTCCAAGCTCCTAGCTTTAGTGATTTTATTATTCTATCCCTAAATATCAAAAGTGCCAAGACTAGCTTCAGTAAGTTGAAATCAGTATATAGGGCCGGAGAAATGGCTCAGTGTAATAAGTACTTCCCTGGCAAGTGCAAGGGCCCAAGTTCAATCCCTGGTTCTGAAAAAAAAAAAAAGAAAAAAGAAAAAAAAGAAAGAAAGAAAAAAGAAATCAGTATATGATGCCGTGGGTTTGTTCTCCATGTGAGCTGGTCACAATCAATCAGTTTTGTTTACTGGCTACAGTCAACCTCTAGTATCACATGACCGACCAGTGGATTCACCAACAGAACAGGTGGGAAAGCACAGCACAAGCTCATCACACACACACACACCCATCCCATCCCAATGTTCAACACAAAGACATGCCTAACTGGGTGATGGACAGTTAACAGAAGGACCTTTACTAAGAAAAACACAAAGGTCAATATTTACAGGGCTGCTTCTCACTAATAATAAACACTGGACTATATGTTCGTAAAAGTCAAAACTGTCAGGTGTGCCCCACCTCAGCACCCATCTAAGGTATAATAGTGTTACTGTGAAGTACTCGCTGTCCTAATATAGATCAACTTAACCTTCCTGGGACAGCTTCTCAACTGCAAAGAGGGAAAACAAAGGCAATCAATTCATTAGGGTTGTTGCACGCATTATGTAAAAGGCTTAGAACAGTGGCTCGCAAGGAAGTTCCTTCGGAGTGCTGGCTACTACTATTAGGACCACCACATTACTACTTCTCTTCCAAGTTTTTTTAATAAGATTTTTTTTTTTTTTTTTTGGCAGAACCAAGGATTGAACTCAGACCCTTGTTCTTGCCAGGGAAGCACTTATTTCACTGAGCCATCTCCTTGGCCCCCACATTACTACTTCTGCTGTGACTATTTCCACTCCCTGCCCTACCTGATCATATTTAAATTGGATTTTCTAGAATAAAACAAAGGGTGTAGTCGTTTGAGCTCCAAGAATGTAATAGAACCTCAGTCTCTGCAATTCTTCTGGGAAGATAATATTTATGTAGATTCTGAAACAATGTACTTCCGGGGTAGATGATCTCATACTATCCTCTATGTTCTGACACATAAGCAGAAGACCTTGATTGAGCAGGGTTAAAGAAAAGAATTGCAGAGGAGCTGGGGAGATGGCTCAGTGGAATAAGTGCTTGCCTGGCAAGCGCAAGGTCCTGAGTTCAATCGTACCACCAAGGAAAAAAATTATGGAGTTGGGCACAGAAAAGGCAGGGTGGTTGCAATCACTGAATGCAGCTGGCAAGACAAAACTACATATGACCAATAACAATTCCAAGACAATAGATACGGGAGTGATCCTAGGTGTGGGCTGAAATCAACTGATCCATAGAAAATGTTCAAGGTTGAACATCCAGAAAACCTGCCTCTCGTATCACAGCTGCTCCCACTCCGTTGTTTCTTTCCTCAGAGCCCTTAACTTCCTTTGCCATTCACTTTCCCCAGTGGTTCTGGTGTGGGCCAATTCAAGCAGAAATAGTTTGCCTAAGGATCTGTCTCCAACTTTGAAACTCAGACTCATTTTAAAAGAAATTTGGCATCATACACCCCTAGGTGATGAGGCAGGTTCATAAACCAGTGAGATATGTGTGCATCCAGAGTGCTTTGAAGACCAACAAGAAAGCATATTGAATAAAAGTTAATCAGCTCAAAGCTCTGCTTGAAATTCAGTGATATACTGAATAAGCAAAATGTCCATCTCTGCTTCATTTGAGCCAAAATACAGAGACATAATGATGCTAAACCAGTTGAGCAGGATGAGACCAAGAACTGGTGAGTGTGCTCCAACATAAAACTGGGAACAGTCTAGCTATTTAGGCTATGTCCAATAGTCTGGGACATTTTATCTTAAGTTTATAGATCTTAAAGATATTTCTGGTTAGCCTTTTGTTTTCCTCATGTTCAAAGAAAACTTACCTCAATGCGTATATCTCTGGGAAAACCCTTAAAATCTGTTTCTTACAGAGTTTCTTATTCTATTTTTTGCCACACTGATTTTATCAGGAGTATTCTGTTTCACTACCACCATGTCTAGATGAAAGAGCGAGGAAGCTCTCAGGAACCCAGAAACTGTGGGAGTTATTTGTGGGAGCTATTTAAGATTTTAGCTGCATCCATTCAACAATGACAAATAATCAGTAGATAAATCATCTATTTTTGTTTAAACTCATCAGTCATTTGCAATCAAGGTTAACAAGTATGCTTTTTAATATTTAAATTAATAACATACAACAATTAATAATCACATAATAGCACACATATATGCAATAATAGCATATAGGTCATATTTAAAGCATAACAAAGAGCCAGCAACATTTGGACTTTTCGGAAAACTAAAATAGACTAATGGATTCACTATTAAAGAAAACAAGCAGAGGCAATGATGATAATATAACTGTATGGTTCTCTTTGGGGTATAAAATATAATTCTATAATCCTGAAATGGCACACAGCCGTAATACAACTTCAGACTCAGCACAGACAGGAAATGGGATCCTTAAAGCTTGGCATATGATATCACAGATTTTTTTTTTTTTTTTAACTTTGGAGGACAAGAAAGAACAGGCCCTTTCTGATGCACTGTACTATTTCCCAGTGGGGGGAGGGACAAGAAAACAGTAAAAGATCAAAGCACAAGCATATTAGCACATTCTAAAACATTAGAGTATCCTCAAACCAAAGCATGCTTACCATAAAATTAAAACACGAGAAACTGTACTTCATAAAGTGTTGCAAACTTTAATACTTCATCAAATTGAACCACACTTACAGAACAATTTTATGTGATTATTTCGGTGGTAAATTAACAAAGACAAAATTGAGGAAGACACTCTCTTAATATTAAATTTATGGGCATAGTTTCTTTATTACTATTAACACTGTTTTCATGTTTACAAATCACACTCCTTTTTTCTTATGGAATAATTTATTTTGAGGAGTCTCTTACTAATAAAAATAATGCTACTAAAAGAATGGCTTTTTTTTCTGCTTAATGCACCTGTATACCATGTCTAAAGGGATTGTTACGCAGGTATTTCATGAGACATTTGAGAAAAATGCCGGTTTTCTAGGAGATTAAATTGATACTCTGATTCATTGTAGGGACAAGGACTAGGCCCGAGGGACACCGTACATCAGACAAGTGAGCAAAGATGGCCAAACAGAACAGAGCAAACTGGGGTGCAGCATGCTGCTGCTTAATGTTCAAGAAAATAAAGCCAATCAGGCATAAAGTCATACTTACACCTAGGAGATTTAATGGGAGGATACAAAGAAAGGAATTCCAAGAGGAACTAAAAATAGTTATGAACAAATACAAACTTCTGGAACTGCAAGTTCTACATGTACAAGGCTGTCTTTTCCTTCTGGCTCCCACTTGCATTATTGACAAACAATGTACAAGTTAGAAAGAAAACCATAACTCCCCACCTCCCTGGGACCAATAAACTCACATTATCTTCTGAAAGAACACAGCAACTGACAGTCACTCTCCTGCCTGTCGTGAGCACAGAAAGAAAACCTGACAAATGCAATAGAAAGTTCAAAATGTTATGTACTGACCTGGTGCCCCCGTGAAAGCAGTAGCTTCATACTGAGGTAACAACGAAAGAATCCTTACTATGAGACTCTCCAGAGGAGCTGAGGTCCAGGTGGGAGGGCTGGGGATTGATTACTCTGAGAATCCACATAAACAGGTCCTGCTCCCAAGCTCAGTTTTGGCCTCCTCCCCAAAGGCAACTTCAGTCAGCCAAGCCCACAAAGCACTTCAGCCTATAAGCTTCAGAAATGAACTTGAAACCACTCCCCATATGTTAAATAGACAGATGCAGTGAGAAATAAAACCCACAGGCAGAAGGAGCTAAGGGTTTGGGCTTCAATTTTGAACTTGCTGCTCAAGGAAACCACAGCACAAACTTAAACAAAGAGGGCTTTCACTCCCCTCTCACCCCTCAGATACTGTATTAAACTGACTGATTCACTCTTAAACAAGGGGAATACAGTCAGCTTCTATTAGGGTCATGAAATGACTTTTACATTGCTGCCCAAGTTGGGCTGGGGGTCATGGAACATACAGCACTGCAATTTCATGCTGAATAAGACAGAGAAAGTTATTGTTTCTGAGAATCAAATTCACATACTACCACTGCTTTCAGGCATTTGTAAAACATGAAATAATCTGAAAACTTCATTAATCACTGAAATTGAAAATTTAATAATATGCATCCAAAAGGACATTTAACAAAAGAATCATCTGACTTCTAATACTGAATTGATATCTGTAACTCTTTCAAATCACAATACTGTTTCATCATTTACATTTAGGACCCATTTATATGAGTTTTTTTAAAAGATCTTTTTAAATTGATCATTTAGTTGCCTTTTGAAATAGTATCATCCTAAAATATTATCATGTAGTATGATTTCAAAGCAAGGAATGCAGTTTTCTTTCTTTAAGAAATGTGAAATTGACAATTTCCTTCAGGCAGTTAAATCCTAAAGCATAATCAATAATGTTCCAAAACACTGTTTTGGAAAGAATAAGAATTCATGCTTGAGTCAAAATCTATGCTTGGCTTTTTAATGTAATATGCTCACATTAGGTACAATTATACCCCAATTTTCTGCTCAAAGAACAGTTTAAATTCAAATGACTTCTTTCTATGTTTTCTATATTTTTAAAATAAGATCTGTTTAAATATAAAGGTCCAGGTTTCCTTACTTTACTATTTCTTGAGAATCATAAGATTGGACCAAATATATCAAGGAAAAAAATATATTCACTTGCCAACTAGATTTACATGCATTTCTGGGTAAAAATTCAAGTTACTCAACAATCTATGAAATATAAACGAGTAGCATATCAGCTCCATGTTAGTCAGGAAATCCCAGAGAATGTCTCCACGTAACACCCACCGTGCCCACCTCCCTGCCGACTCCAGATCAGGGCTCAAAAGTATCTCCCAGGGTCACTTTAGAAGGAGGTGCAGGGGGACAGCTTGGAGTGGAGGTGGGAGGTGACAACCAGAGCAGGGAGAAAAGCCTTAAAAAGGAGCCAGTACCCCACCTGCTGGTAAAACTAAGAGAAGGCTGAGGTTCAGAACAAACCTCAAGAGAAATGTTACTGCTTGGATGTTAGAAGAAAAACGGAGACAATAATCTAAGAATATACCAAGATACAAGTGATGTATGGTTAAAACTCATTAAAAATGTTTCTCCTACAAAAGCAGAATATTTCTAGAGAATATGAAAATGATCACGAAAATAAAAAGTAGAGGCCAGAGATATAGCTCAGAGGAACAATGCCTGCCTGGCAAATGTGAGGTTCTGAGTTCAATTGCTGGAAGTGCCCTCCGAAAAAATGAAAGAAAAGTAATTAAGTTCAAAATCATCTTTTTTATGTGGATCTGGTTTATAAGCATATAAAGATTTGCATTTCTAAGGAAATCATTTGATAAATAATATTAATCTCTTTCATCAAAACAACTACAAGAAAAATTCTTGTGAGTTCAGCACAATCTTTAGAATTGAAGAAATATGGATAAGATCTTAGTATGAGGCAGGAATGTTCTACAGAACTTTTGTAAGCATCGAGTCATCTAAGCCTCACCATCCTATTCTTACAACAGGTTTACATAGGAGAAAACCAAGCAGTCCGAGGGTAAGTACCTCAGTGTGCTCAAAAAGCTGAGCACAGAGCCAGGCTTAGAGCCCAAGTCACTCCTCCCAATCATGTATGGTTGGCCCACTGTACAGCATCTGTGGAGTCATCTAACCTCCCATGGAAAATAGTAGACAGAAAAATATCTGTTCTTAACTTGTATAGAATTTGTCTGGTCATTACTCCCCAACAATTACTGCTTTACTGTATCATGTCTATTATACTGTATAATAGTTGTTATAAAGTAAGTGACATGCTATGTAACTTTTACATTATACTAGACATTGTATTTATTTATTTTGAGGAACTGGGGATTGAACTTAGGACGTTGCACTTGCCAGGCAGGTGCTTGGCATAATAAGTAATCTAGACACAATTTAAAGTATTTGGGATACTTTTTTATTTTATTTTTTATACAGGATCTCACTACACTGTCAAGGTTCAGGCTGGCCTTGAACTCACTATGCCATCCAGAATGCCTCAAACTCATGGCGATCCTCCTGCCTCAGCCTCTCAAATGCTGGGATTACAGCTGTGTGTCATCATGCTTGGCTTGCTTTACTACACAACTCCTATAAGGGACTTGGGTATGCATGGAAATTGGTATCCATAGATCTTTTATTAGAATGAGACTAAAACCAAAATCTCTGAACACCCAGGGATGACTACTGACTTTGTCCTGCCAAACACAGATGATTCAGAAAGCCTTAACAGCATCTTGCCAGGGAAGGAGGAGATATATAGAGAAGGACTGTACCGTGAACAGGCCACAAGAAGGCTCTCCAGAAAACAGCCACAGAACCAAGACCAGGAGACAACCATACCCAGGCAAAGTACTTGGTCAATATCCAAAAGCAAAAGGAGATATGCATGGTCCATGGGAAGGATCTCCTTCAGGGAGGTGGTGAGGCCAAGGGCCCCACAGAAGAACATACCCTGGGGAAGGCAGGAGGTCTGGAGTGTCACATCAGGAAGGCAAAAAGAAATCACCAAGAGATTCTAACTGTGAGAGTGACCAGAGGAGCGTGCTGAAAAGATAAGGAGAAACTAGGTTGGTCAGGTGAGCAGAAATTCAGAGATACCCCAGGTAAAGGAAAAAACAGGCACAGTGACTCTTTATAAGGCCCTCATGTACCCTCACAAACTACACCAACGAGGCTGGAAGTAACCCTGAGGCAGCTTCCCTAGCTCCACAGTGAGCTAGTCTTAGGCCTGCCCTACACACAGTGCTCCCTGATGTCACTCACAGGGCAAGGATTGCAGGGAGAAGAGCAAGAGGTGTTTGGCTTTGAGAGGCCAGGTTGGAGACCCAGAGACCCAGGGCGGGTGGGTGTGTAGGCCCCAGGAGGCCTCTTGAGCACTAGTCCTGCACCCAGATGTGGGAGGTGCACGCTGCTGGCTGCTCAAGGAGGATGAGCAGGAGGAGGAACCAGCTCAGAGGGGTGGCACGGTGGGGTACCAGGCCACATCTTTGTCCTGGGGAATGCACAGCAAAGAAGGAAAGGTTAGGGTTTTAAGTAACAGTTTTGACAATCTTACACAGTGTTCAGGATGTAGGTGGGGAAATGTTTACTTTTATTTTTTTGCGAAACTCTAATTGAAATTTAGCATTTTCTTCTCTTGTAAATGAAGGCAGCCACATGCAACAAAAGTGGTTACTGCTGGTGCTTTGTCACTAACAGAAGTCAAAGGTATTATCCTGTCTCATCAGAGTGACTGCAAATACCTCAGTATCATTTCTATTCACTGTTACTTCAAAATTATAGTAGTTATTAGAACTGCCACTAGACTGTGATTTGTAGCACCTTTTAACAAAAGAAGTGTATTCCAGTGTTACACATATTTACTTCTTAGCATATTTATGACTGTGTGTCAGTACAGTAAGTGCTTTTTGGTGTTCCTGTGCATTTTAATCTTACTCAATCTTTTATAGTAAACATTATTCTTCTGTTAAGGAATACCTTATTTTTTTTTTTTTTTAAGGAATACCTTAGCAACATTAGAATGTCAAAGAGATCCCCAGGCCACACAAAACATCTGATTCAAGGTAAGAGAAAAACAGCAACCAGAAGACTGTTTAAAATGGCATTCAGAAAAGCAGAATCATAGTAGGAGATGAAACCAGTTCTTAAATCCAAGATTCAAACCCAGGCCTTCTGACCTGTGTTCTCTCGTACCCCTGACCCCACACCTAAAATAATGAAAACAGCAAGCATTTCGTTTGTGTAAACAAATGCCTCACCTGTAACTGCTCATTAGTGACCAGAGTGGGAAAAGCCAACTACCCGATCCCCTGGTCCTGAGCACGCACGCCAAGAAGATAGCACTGGGCTAGTCTTGGGCACATCACCACATCTGTCACCCACTCTGACACGATCAAGGAAGAGCTGGCCCCTATGACCCCACCAGATAGAACCTCACCCAGGGCGGAAGGCACCACAGGATCAGAGCCAAGTGACTGGCCCTTGCTTGGCTTCAGGCTTCTATTGGCAGGCAAGGTTTACAACTGAATTGGATTCATCATTCAAAGCTTTTATTTAGTTCTGATTGGTGATCCTGGGTGAACTAGAAGATTTACAATATGTCAACTTTTCAATTTTCCATCGACTATAAAACAGAAGCCTTTGCTTAAGCAATTCGTTTGAAATTAAATGGATCTGGTGGCACAATGGCTCTCTGTTCTCTCCTCTCTGCGCCCACCAATGTCACTCATTATTTAATCTGTGACACGTGTTGCTTGGGCTGTGTTAATGACAATGGCGTCTATTGTCTTCCCATCCATTCCCTATTCTGCAACATCTGCCATGGCTTGTATCTATATATTTTATTTTGTTTCTCCTCCTTTCATAGAGTTATTTCCTTATTACAAATTGCTATGAAATCTAATCCTGTGAAACATAATAATATGTTGAAATTTAGCAATTACAAAACAGCTAAGGTGTATGCTTGGGCACCCTTTTAGGTAACTGTAACTTAAAACACAGGGATTTCAGCACATTTTTTCACAATCCTGACTAGATAACATCTTTTTTAATAATTTGGTCAGACTACTTAGGCCCTTCCCATGTATTGCATGATTTCCTTTTTCACAATGAGAACTTAGTTTTCTATAATTTGCCTGACACAACATGCTCTCATGAAAAACAAGCAGCGTTTTTGTCAATACATTTGCTTTAATGTAAGCCACTATGCTTATTGACCAACCTCTAACTTTTCTATTCTTCTCTCTTTAATAAGGAGCCACCATGAAAATTATCACTCCCCTTTCCATCAAATAGCCTAATAGCTACAGTAACAGTTCTTGTACAAAGAAAGTTCAAACTTGGTTTCTCTTCAGCCTTGTCACAGACGTGGCCACTGTGCAAAGCAAGCTTGACACCAGGGCTCTCAC
>PVKA01030375.1:0-27369 GCA_004027165.1 Ctenomys sociabilis
AAAAAAAAAAAAAAAAAAAAAAAAAAATCATGTGAAATTTCAATACACACAGTCCAGGCATTTGCAATTTAAATAGTCACATAATTGAGTTGAGAGCCTTAGCTTTGACACTCTTCTCCAAGCCACTGTAACTAATTTTACTGAAATGACACTTCAATCTGATGAAAATAATTTCTACCTTTACAACTGTCCTTCGTCTTGTATTTTGATACTGTAAAAATCTTGCCATTTCCAAGGGTAGCTAATTCCTAGTTAAACAACTTGACTGCATGCCACTCATATAAGCAAAGCAACTACTCCCATTAACTCAGACACCAAGCCATTCTTTCCCTTACCTGCAACCATCCACTGCCAGGCATCAGGCAACAAGAACCCTCCCCTACAATTCAAAGCCTGTTGTATTTAAACTAATCCCAAAATTTGTACTTTGCCCTGATTTGCCTTTCTGCAGATATCCTATGAAGACTAGGTTTTCCCCTTGTTCTACTTCTTCATGACCAAAATCTGATGCTTATCCTTTGGGCCTTGCATGGTATGACACACATAATCTTGTGAACAAATCAAGATACCACTGAATTACACTTCACATTTTTTTTAAGTGTATTTTTTTCTTTTTTAAAATGTATTTAGGACAGGGTCTAGGGTCTCACTATGTAGATCAGACTCTTAGTGATTCTCCTATTTTCTGCCTCCCAAGTGCTGGGATTACAGGTGCATGCCACCAATTGTCCTCTCAGTGCTCCCTGGGGACTGGGCCAGCACAGCATGCCAGGGATCAAACCTGGCCACTGCGCTGTCCAAGCAGGTGCTTTAGTCTACTGAGCTACCTGGCTGGCCCTCTCTTGTACTCATTTATATCCACACATAACTACATGTTTATGGGGTACAATGTATCCCCTGATACCCATAAACACTGTAGCAGATCAAACTTGTATAATTAATGTATCACTTCAAACATTTGCCATTTCTTTGTAGGAAACATTCAAAATCTTAATTATTTTGAAATAACTATTTGCCCAACAAATCTTTTTTTTTTTTTTTTTCTTTTTGAGGCAGGGTCTCACTATGCAGTTCAGGCTGGCCTTAAGCTCACTTTGTAGCTCAGGCTGGTCTCAAACTCACAACAATCCTCCTCTCAACCTCCCGAGTGCTGGGATTATAGGCATGCGCCACCACGCCTGGCATCACCCAATAAATCTTATTGGGCAGAAGTTAGAAAAGGAAGGATAACCACAGTGCAAAAACTTGACTCAACAAAATCTGTAATAGCTCGAGAGTGTATTTTTATAACAAATACACAGGCTTTAGCCAAATACAAATGGCTGAATTTTAGTCAATCCCAGGACAAGACATTAAAGACAATGACTCACTGTAACTAATCAAGCTACTACTATACTTTATGCCTGTATTTAGTTATATAACCATGCTGCGACACAGCACAGCTTTCTGAATCCATTTGCTGGATCCAGAATGCTGCCAGATTCATGAATTGTTCTGTGGTCAAACTGTTACATGTTTTTTCCAAAGTGTTAATTTGTCTGAGGCTTAAGAAAAAAAAGTGCACCAGTTATCAAAAATGTAAAACACAACCACATTCTTTTTCAGAATTAGCAGATATGTATGTTTCTTTTTAAATCATTTATTTCACTGTTCCTTATTAGTTGGTGGATTGTCTAAAACTTCAATCTTGCCTTTTCCAGCTTCTGAGTTAGGAAGTTTAATATTATCTATGGTGATGTTGTCATCTTTGTCCTCAGACTCTGAACTGTCTTCCGAACTGTCTTGGTAACTCTCTTCTGAACTATCGCCTTCTTTTGAATGTGCCTGATTCATTTCAAATAAGGCCACATCCATCTGTATAACGTTGCCTACGGTCCTGTCAATATTTTCAATATTGAAATGACCAGGAGGAGTCGCCTCCATTTCTTTTCTGAGTTTTTCGTTTGCCCGAGCCATCTGTGGGAGAAAGCTCTGAACTCGGTCTAATAATGGACTCCTCTCCACCCGAACTGTTTGAAGAGTAGAGGGTTTTCTGGAATTAGGCTTGGAGTTGATGAGCAACTTGTCCCATATACCTCCTGGGCCGTCACCTGCAGTCAGAAGCTCTTTGGAGACTGAGACCCCTGAACATTCCTGGGTGGGAGATGAAGAACTTGAGCTGGCAGAAGACTTGCTGTGGACCTCCATATCTCTGCAGCCGTCCTGAATTACACATTTAAATTAAGTGAGTTTTACAATATGTGACTTACATCTTTAAAAAATTAATAAAACACACCATCTTTATCTCCAAACCTAATCGTTTTCTTTTTTTTTGAGACAGGGTCTCACTATGCAGTTCAGGCTGGCCTTGAGTTCACTCTGTAGCCCAGGATGGTCTCAAACTCACAGTGATCATCCTGCCTCAGCTTCCTCAGTGCCAGGATTACAGGCACGTTACATATTCCAAACCTAATCTCTCACACTTCCCTAGTATTCATTATTTTAGGCATGGAACCACAGTGCACTCAGACGCTAAAGCCCAAAACCTACCAATTAGATCCTGGCATTTCTAACACTTTAATGCTACTCCATTCTCTCCATCCCAATCACAATTCAGGCCACCCCTATTTCTCACCTGAACTATTATGTCTCCCATGGTCTCTAATCTTGCCTCTCCCTTTTCTCTTTTTCTTTTAGATAGGGTCTTGGCAGGTAGTACAGGCTGGTGATCCTTCAGTCTCACCCTCCAGAACGCTGAGATTACATGTCTGACTTAAAAATTTTTAGGGTATCGCCATTTAGTACAGGCAGGCCTTAAATTCACTATGTGGCCAAGCTGGCCTCGAACTTGCAGGGATCCTTCTGTCTCAGTCTCACCAGTGCTGGGAATATAGACGTGCACCACCTTGCCTGGCAAAATGTTAGAAAGGCCGGGGGAATTTACCCCAGGTACTCGAAAATCCTCAATATCACCACCACCACTTCCACCACAAACATGCACATACAGTGTTGAAAATATAATAAATCAAAAATACATTCAAGGGTTAGCCAGATAGCTCAGAAGACTAAAGCACCTGCTTAGGCAGAGTGTAGTGGCCAGGATTGGGCAATTGAGACTGGGCGTGGTGGTGCCTGCCTGTAATCTTGGCGCTTGCTGAAAACAGATGAATCACCAAGAATCTGATCTACGTAGTGAGACTCTGTACATTAATGAAAATTCAAGGGGTCGCGATGTAACTCTGCTGCTTTTTTTTTTTTTTTTTTTTTTTCCCGGAACTCAGGCCCTTATGCTTGCCTGGCAAGTGCTTATTCTACTGAGCTATCTCCCCGGCCCCTGCTACTCCTTTTTTTAACACTGCACTTACAACAACTTTAAAAAACAACTTTCAGCAGCTATCGATGGCCTTAGGTTGGAACTGAAACACGATTTATAAAGTTCCTCTAAGCTAAGCTTTTCTCAACACTGAGAGGCTGAGGAAGAAGGATCTCAAGTTCGATCCCACCTTACCCAAAATAAACCACTAAAAAAGGCCGGGCATGTAGTTCAGTGGGAAGGCCGTAGGTTCAATCCTCAGTACTAAAAACAAATGGAACTCCCTCAAATTTCACCCTTGGTGAAGTTTTTCGTCTTCGCCTGGCCCTCTCGCCCTTCCCCGCGGCCGGCTAGGAAGGAACTTCCGCGGACCTGGATCTGGTGCCTCTCCTATTCTGCTGTATGCTGTCCAGAGACAGATGTGCTCCGAGAGGGATGTCATCCCACTCAAGAAACATTTCCTTAAAAGAGGGACAGTGCCCAAACCCACCCTGACTCTTCCTCAACACTTACAACACCTTCGCCTGACGAGCACACCGGCCCGCCAAACAGCGCTTCCGCCTAGTTCCAAGCAGTCCGGAAACAGCGCCAAGCCACCGCAGAGGAATGATGGGAAAAAGATACGTCCCGCCCCCCGCGTGCGCACTTGCTGTGCGCCTACGCAACTCGTCTCCAGAGTAGCACCCACTGCGCATGCGTGGGGGTTGAGTCGCCGTTGAGAAGGTACCGCGGTGGCGCCGGAGGTAGGAGGAGTCGGGATTTTGGGCTGGGAGTCCGCGCCCCAGAGAGTGAGTGGCCTGTCGTCTCCGGCTGTTCTCTCTCTTCCAAGGGGCTGGAACCTTCCTCGTTCGTATCCCACCATGGCCCACAGCCTGGCCCACAGTCACTGCGGAGAGGGGCGGGCCCGGAGGGAGGCGGAGAGGGTGGAGCTGGATGACACGGTGGTCCCGGCCTGGGAGCCAGTCCACCGATCAGGCTCCTTCGTCTGGCTTTAGGCCCTACAGTATCCCTGACAGCTCTTCCCCAGGTCTCCCACCCCCATCGCTTTTCGAAGGAAGCCAGATTGCAAAGGCGGGAGGGTCGCCCCACCCTGATTCATTCATTCCCTTCGCGTTTGCTGGCAGGCGGTGCCGGGTAGGTACAGAGGTAGCTAAGGAGTCCCTTGTCCACTCTGGGAGCTTGCAGCCTCGTGGGGATCCTTTATAACGATATTCAGCAAAATTGATTGAGCATCTACAGAGATGGACTGTCTTGCGACTCAACACAGTATGAAGTTTGCTCTGTCTACTCCACACATCCAAGAGGGTAAATTTTAGTTTGCTTTAGTCTGGTGTTCCAGGCCCTTGTGAATTAACCTCTCCCTTTCCCGACATACCTCTTTCTTCTGTTCTACCACTTTCTTTTCTCTCTATATCAAACTCTTTGCAGTTTATGAATTCAACAAATATTTGTTGAGCACTTTTTACAAGTCAGGTACCAGATCAGCTAAAGAGAATGCAAAGAAAAGTAGCTAAGTCTTTGTCCTCCTCAGTGTTGAACTGATAGTCAATGAACAAAAATATAGAGCAGTTACTTTGTGTTTGATCTCTGCCCTGTTGCTTCAAAAGCTGAGTGATACTTAGCAGTGTAAAGAAAGAATGACAAGCTGGATATGGTGGGTGGCATAGGCCTGTAATCCCAGGTTGAGGCAGGAAGATGGCAAGTTTGAGCTCAGACTGGGTAATTTAGCCCGCTAGCAAGCCCGTGTCTTAAAATAAAAAAGGTGTTGGGAGTGTTGCTCAGGACTGCAGAAAAAAAAAGTGACATCAGATTCTGTCGCTCGGATTATGCTAAGAATTAAATGAATTAAAGACTTGGAAAACAATTGGAACATTGGCACACAGTGAACATTAAATAAGTGTTTGTATTACATATTATAATCTGATAAATGCCACTGTAAAACCATGTGTGATGATTGAGAGTGTGGAGAGGACACATTTGAAGGAGTGGGAAGGCCTTTCTAGGGAGAAGACATATAAAGTTGCTTTTAGGGATATAGACCATTCTGGAAAGCCATATGAATAATCAGATTACGTGGCAGTGGAGACTGCTTTACTGTATTTAAAGTAAAGGACTCCCTTCCATTGGGTCATTCCATTTTTAAAAATTTATTTACAGTTTACACATACTTTATTTACACAATTGAGGGCTTTTGGATTGTATGTATAAAATGCTCCGTGTAGTTGATCCCGGCATTGTTCACACTGACTTCAAGGAGTTCTGTTCTGCTTTTCTGTTCATATTGCTCAGTTGTTGCTGTTGGTTTGTTTTCTTTATTACCATGGAAATCCTGGAGAATCTGAGCATGGAGTTCACATGTAATCTATCTCTGAGATAGATTGGGTGCTTTCATGTAAAATCTTACTTTTCATTCCTTTGCTGGCAGTTCTTTCCTTTGCATAATTATATCTGTAATGGAACCAGCATCCTAGAGTCACTATGATAAATCCTATGCCAACATCATCTTATCTTGATCTAATTCTGCCTTCCCTTCCCAAGCTTACCAGGTTCCGATGCAGCTCCCATGCTCCCTATTTTTTGGTTTTAGAGACAGCGTCTCACTGTATAGTTCAGTGAACTTACCTTATAGCTCAGGCTGGACTCGAACTCACAGCAGTCCTCCAGTCTTAGGCCACCCAAGTGCTCAATTTTCATTTTTTAATTCTGCTGAGCTGTATGCCAAACTATCTTACCATGTTGCTAGGGCCAGTCTTAGCACATAGGCAGCATTCCAGTCATCTGACTTTGGAGAGCTCATGTGGGCTGAGAGATTAGAGAAAAGCAGACTTTTCTGTTTTGACTGTTCAGATGTCATGTGCATTTATCTTTCTCTCTTGTTACAACTTTTGCTAATAGATCCTCTGTCAGGTGATAAAGCTGGTAGCTGGGGACCTCAGTATAGAAATAGTTTCCCTAGGCTTGGGGATCAACTTGTTTCTTTGGCAGCTGCCATTCATGGAGTTTATTCTGCAGATTTCAGTAAAAAATGACTATCTCAAAGTGTACATGTTTTTCTGCCCGTGGAAGAATATGTGAGAACAGGTTTCTAAATGCCTCTCCTGTGTTACATTGTGATGTCCTTCCTGTAGGACTGTCATGGTGTTAATCAGGCTGTACTGAGCACATAGCAGAGTACTGGTGCTCTGGAGAATTCTCCCATACACCCTGTGCACTTGTACCTTCCTGGAAGAAGTGACATAAAATGACAATGTCTGTCTAATTACACATAGATGTTTTTGGTTTTCACAGGTAAGAAATTAAATGAAACCATGCGCTTTATTACCATGGAAATCCTGGAGAATCTGAGCATGGAGTTCACATGTAATCTATCTCTGAGACAGCTGTTGCAACAGAATATTCTCTGAGTTATAACTTTTACACGGAGATTTTAACATGTCATTTAACCATGGGTCCAATATGAAGAAAGACATTTAAATTGTTACAAAGAGGAAAACAATTCTGTTTTGTCAACTGTGCAAGTTCTCCAAGTAGTAGCTCAGCAAGTAGTAGAGAAGAACCTTGGAGAGGCCAAGTGGTGAATGAAGCTCAGCTAGGCAGGTGTGTAGGTTTGGGTTCTCACCCAAAGACATGCCACCAGATTAGGCCTCACTCCCCAGAGACTAGCCTGAAAGCCTTAAAAGTGCTCCAAGGATGGATGAGTCAGATGATGACTTTAAAGAACTCTGTGCCAGCTTTTTCCAAAGGGTGAAAAAACCTGGAACCAAGGAAGTGTTGGGAGAACGGAAAACACAAAAATCTTCAAACAGCACTCAGATAAGAACTGTACCAAGAAAGACCAAACAGTCTGCTATCAGGAGCAAAACCCTTCCAGACACTTCGAAGAAACCTCGACCATGCCGTCAAGCCCCTAGGGCTAAAAAGCAAGAGCCAAACAAGTCTCAGGAAAGTGAACCTGCTCTGCCTGGGGGTGGAGATGGAGGTGTGCTTGCTCCTGCTCTTCATCAGCCTGTGCTGCAGGATCAAGCACAGAGCATCCAGACAGGTAACCAGTCAAGGACCACTGCCAGGCCTTGCTAGGGTGGACATAGCATGGTTCTTACTGTTCTAAACAGGGATCTGAAAACTTTCTACAAAAGGCCACGTAGTAAATATTTTGATTTTGCAGGTCATACAATCTACCACAACTGCAGATGATGTTTGTTATCTGTGGGTTCCAGATCAATAGATTAAACCAATTTCCAACGGAAAATATTTGTATTGAACCTGTACAGAAATTTTTCATGTCATCATTCTCTAAACAATACAACATAATAACTCTAGCATTTACATTGTATTAGGTATTATAAATAATATAGGCATAAGTGAAAGTACAGGAAAGAATAGGCCTAGGTTATGTGCAAATAGTGTGCTATTTTATATAAGAGAACTTAATATCTGCAGATTTTAATATTCACAGGGGACCCAGGAGCCAGTTCCCCAGCTGCAGAGAACAGTATGGAAATGAATAGGTATGGCTTTGTACCAATAAAATTTTATTTGTAAGAACAAGCTGGGAAAAAAAAAACAAGTTGCCAGCCCCAGGACTAGTTTTTTAATTCCTGTTTTAAGCCATAATCATAAGAAATACAACTTCTGTGTGAATTTTTCACGTAGTTATCTTTGGAGCCCTCTGGTTTCTGAAAATGTACACAGACTTGAAAATAAGCCCCTTGTTTCTTGCATTTGTTACAAAGTGGGTAAGTTGAATGACCCAGCATGTTTGGCTACTGAGGGCTATAGGAAGGTACAGTATGGGTTTAAGTCTGAGGTTGTTTTCAGGACCTTCTTTTCTCTTCCCCAAAGACTTTTTTCTTTTTTGTTTGCTTGTTCCCAGCACCGTTTTGCACTGTTAACCTTGGTGTACTGAGCCAGATACTTAGGATACATTCGTCATGCAGAACTGAAAACCACCCTTGAATATATAATTCACCACAAGCTCTTTGGGTTCCTGAGTTCTGTTTCTAAATTTTCCTCACCTTCACTTCCTGATTTTAAATAATATTGTTTTGTTTTTGTAGTTTGGAAACAGCTCCTCTCAGGAATAGTGGAAAGTTTAGCCGGCAGAGACTATTGTAAAACTTCAGTCATGTACACAGGTGCTCTTAATCCTTTATGCTGCCTTTGTGCATCTGATGAAAAGTCTAGAAAACCACATACATACCTGAAAAATTGACAGGCAGCTTCAAGGGGCTTGTGTCATTCCACTGAAGGCCATCTGTGGATCCCAAATTAAAAGAACAGATTAGAAAGAAATATTTGGGGGCCGGGGAGATGGCTCAGTGGAACAAGTGCTTCCCTGACAAGCTTGAGGGCCTGAGTTCAATCCCCGATTCTGCCAAAAAAAAGAGAGAGAGAAATATTTGCCGTTACATTTTTTTCCCTCAGTTCTGGGTATTGAACCATTGGTGTATTGAATCTAGTGCCTTCACATGAAGCTACACCTCCTACCCCCAGTCTCACTAAGTTGCCCAGGCTTAGCTTGAACTTGTGATCCTCTTGCCTTAACCTGTAAGAGAGTTTCGATCATAGGCATGTGCCACCACCACTCATGATTCACATTTCACATTTATGTCTTAAAACAGTTCATTGGTTTTTAATATTCGCAGTTGTGCTAGCACCACTACTAAATTTTAGAACATTTTCATTACCCTAAAAATAAACTCCTGCTCCCCAACAGTCATTCCCTGTTTCTCTCTTTTATTTTTTATTTTGTTATTTATTTTTTATCTTTTTGAGACAGAGTCTTACTATGTAGTTCAGGCTGGCTTTGTAGCCCAGGCTCATTTCGAATTTGCAGTGATCCTCCTGCCTCAGCTTCCCAAGTGCTGCAATTTCAGGAGTGTGCCCAGCTTCCTGCTTCTCTCTTATTGATATTTATATTATGCTGCTGCAAGCAATAAGGTTGCTAACAAGCAGTGATTCCTACTCACACTTGCCAGTCAAACCTAGCCTTGGTAAATTTAGTTCTTGCTTGTATCCAGTTGGAAAGTCTTTTCCAGGTAGAACATATTATGAATCTTTTCCTCTTTGCTAGTGAATGCTCTCAGTGATGACTCCCAGCCCCCTCCGCCCTATTTGATAACAGCAGCTGAGCCAAGTCCCTCCAAACCCCGCACCACAGAGTTGGTTCTTCAGCGGATGCAGCAGTTCAAGAGGGCACAGCCTGAGCGTTTGCAGCATGCTTCACAGGGCTGTTCCCTCAAGGCCACACTGGAAGAAAAGGAGGAGATGGTGGCAGGAAACGATATGAGGAGTGTACATGTTCCATCTTCCAGAGGTAAGTTCCAGTGCTGAAGGGAAAGAAGCAGGAAGAGACCTGTGTTCATTTCATTTTGCTGTGAATGGGTCTTCTGCCTGGAGTTTTGTCCTTGCCACTTTAGTGGGCCTGACTAAAGAAGGAAAAGCCTTTGGTCATTTCTTACTTCTTTGACAAGGCACTTCTTATTTATTTGTTTGTTTTAAATTGAGGGCAATAGCCGGGCGTGGTGGCGCATGCCTATAATCCCAGCACTTGGGAGGCTGAGGCAGGAGGATTGTTGTGAGTTCGAGACCAGCCTGAGCTACAAAGTGAGCTTAAGGCCAGCCTGAACTGTATAGTGAGACCCTGTCTCAAAAAAAAAAAAAAAAAAAAAAAAAAAAAAAAAAAAATTGAGGGCATTTAACTTATCATCCTCCTGCTTTATAATGGCATTGTAGGATTGTACCCTCATGTGTGGCTTGCTTATTTTTGACTTTTTGTCATGAAATTTTTCACTTACAGAAATATTTTAAAATTACAGTGAGGATCCCAGCATTTGGGAAGCTGAAGTATTGCTATGAGTTTGAGGCCAGCCTGCACTACCTAGTGAGTTCAAAGCCAGCCTGTACTGCAAAGCCAGACCCTGTCTCAAAAATAACAAAATAAAACAAAAACAACACCAAAAAAAAAAAAAAAATCCCTAAGAAATTTAGGTTGTTTCTAGATTTCTTCTATGATGTTTAATGGCATAATGACCATGTTTGCCCTTTGTACTGTATTTTATAGGGCCCACATAAAGTAGCAATTGCAGTTCAAAAATAGGGATACCTGAATCTTTTTTGGGGGGATGTTGACAGAGTCTCACTATGTAGCCCAGGCTGGCCTCAAACTCAGTGTAGTCCTCCTGTCTTAGTCTCACAAGTGCTGGGATTATAGATGTATACCACGGTGCTTGGTGAAATATCTAAATCTTATATTACTAAGATGTGTTCTAATGTTTTTAAAAATGCTTTAGTTTTACATTCAATTCAAGTATTGATTTTGCAAAACTTTGGCCAAGCTTGGGTATCATCAGTCTGTAATTTTACTGATCTTTGTAGGAAAAATAAAATTATACTGAACATAGCTGGGCATGGTTGTATATGTCTCTAATCCCAGCATTTGGAAAGCTGAGGCACGATTGCCACAAATTTGAGGTCAGCCTGGGCAACATAAGAGTTCAAGTCTATCCTGAACTACATAGTGAGACCCTGTTGCACACAAATTATAGTGACCTTCCACCTAAATAAGATTTTAACAATTAAAATCTGATTTAACAGTTAACATTTTTCTATTGTACACATTTTTGCATTTTTTTTTCATATCTTAGTTGGCTATATTTATGATTCTTGAGTTGGCAACAATCTGGACCAAAAGTGGTTCTAAATATTCTTGCTGTATCTATATCTGTATCTATGCCTATATCTATAATCTTTTAATTATTATTCTTTATGTATTTTTTTTATATCTTATTCTTTTGGTAGAAGATCTCACTATGCAGTTTGGACTCATAGTGATCCTCCTTTCTCAGCCTCCCCAGCCCTGGGATTACAGGCATGTGCTACCACACCTGGTTTCCAGGCTAGCATGGCACATGAGATGGGGGTGGCTTGCAGTACCTGGAATCAAACTCAAGACCTTGTGTTTGCTAGGCAGGCGCTTATTCCCCTGAGCAATAGCCCTCACCCTAATTTTTTATTTTAAAGAGAATGAAATTTCAAAACAAGATGATAGGAGGATAGCAATGATTAATACATTACATATTGTTATCTTTTTTTTTTTTTTTTTGGTATTCTTAGGAAAGGGTCTATAGGGTGTTCACAGGGTCTCAGTACTAGATCAGGCTCAAGGTGATCTGCCTGTTTACAGCCTCCCAAGAGCTGGAATTACAGGCATGTACCATGCCCAATCTGCATATTGTTATCTTTAAATTAAGAGTATAAGGTATTGGCATTTAGCTGGGGAGGTAGCTTGATAATCTAAATAAGTGCCTGCCTAGTAAGTGCAAGGACCCAAGTTTGATCTCTGGTGCTGTGCTGTGCTGGCCCCAAAAATGGGGTGTGGTGGTACACACCTGTAATCATCCCAGCACTAGGGAGGCTGAGACAGGAGGAGGATTACTAAGTGAGATCCTATCAAATAAGTTAACAAATTTTGACATTTAATCGTCTATATAATATTAGCACAAACCCTTCTTTTTAGTAAACTAAGAGAAATATAGTAACTGTCTTAAGTATTATATATATATCTTCTTATTTTTTTTTATTTCCCCATCACAGTTTCTATTTCCTTTTGAAGTTTCATTTTACATTATCTGTTGTACATTTTGAATCTTACTCTTTAAGCTTCTCACATTAGGAAGACAATAAAATGTTTACACATATGTGTCTGGTTTATTTCCCTTATGAGTATGGCCTTGAGTTCCTGCCATATATTTTTTATATCTTTCTTTCTTTCTTTCTTTCTTTCTTTCTTTCTTTCTTTCTTTCTTTCTTTCTTTCTTTATTTATTTATTTATTTTGCAGAACTAGGGATTGAACTCAGGCCCTTGCGCTTGCCAGGGAAGCACTTATTCTACTGAGCCATCTTCCCAGCCCTTATATCTTTATAAATATATGTTTTTCCTCTGTGTCATTGGAAAGCAAGGTATAGACATCAAGACATTGCCCACTTGCTTGACCACAATGCCATTATCATGCCTACTGCTTTAAAACTGCCTAGTATTCAGTTCAAATATCCCTAGGGGTGCAGGTATATCTTTCATAGCTAGTTTTCTTTCTATGACAAGGATTCAGTATAAATTCATATACTGCATAATACTGTAGCTTAATTTCATAAGGTTAGATTCTAGAATAGTTCCCTTGGTTTGGTTTTGTTCTGTGTTACAAATGTGAACCACCATGTCCGGCTTGACATTGGTTCCTTTTTTTTTTTTTCTTGGTGTGTATATAATGCTTTCTGATTTGCTTATTTCTTCATGACATGACTTAATCCCTTCTTCTAATGACTGTGTTTATCTGCTGCATGATAAGTAGACCTGAGGCTTTAACCCCCACCTTAATTTTTGTATTTTGGGTACCCTATAAGTAAATCAGAGGTCAGATAGGCTCCAGGTTACACGGTTTGGTGACCACATACCACAGGTGCTGTGTGGTTTATCTTGCACCAGTGCAGGAACACATAGTATAGATGTCCTTGTCTATCACTATGCAGTGCAGAGCCTCATCTCTGATAAATGCACATAAAAGGAAAAGCAAGAAGAAGTCATAATGATAGACCTATTGTCCATGATGATAGGAATATTGCCTATTTGCTTATTTCCCCTTGAAAGTGCTGAAGAATCTCAGGCTGCCCCAGGGGTCCACAGTGTGCAGTGATTTGGCCTACTGAGGACGGGTCCTGTCGTGGCACAAATGGGGAGGCCCAGGAGCCACTCAGCCAGTGCCTAGGCCTACCGCCTGTTCTACATTTGAATCAGTTGTTTTTTTTTTTTTTCATGTATTTTCACATCATCCCCAACAAATGCTTAAGAAGGAATAGACCATTTCTTTGTTTAAAAAATAAAGGAGGAAGCACTGAATGTGTAGCTAAATGGAAGGGTGTATTTTTAGCATTATGAGACCCTGGGTTCAATCCATAGCACTACATACACACCAAGAAAAAAAAAGGAACCAGAATGAAGGTGTGCTGCGTTTTTAGCTTTAAAAGGCTCTTTTTGGCAAGAGCCTTAGGTCACTGTATTCAAAACTGAGGATCTGTGAAGTTCTGAACATAACCCTTGTGAGTCACCCAACTTGGGATGGTCTCCAGCCCAGAACCTGCCCATCCTTTGGTCTGATGCTAAGCAGAAGATTCTGCCTTTTAACTGCCAAAAGTTGTTTACTCTTCCCTGCTTCTTCTGTCATGGGCAATAAAAGATCAGCAGCGAGAAGGGCTGAACTTTGAGAAGGAAACCCAGACTCAGAGCTGTGTCTGAGGTCCAGGCTTGAGTAGAAAGGGGAGAGATGAAAGGTAAGTTCCTGGGTCTGGCCTACCAGCATCACTGCATCTGGTGGCTGTTAGAGATAGAGTCTCAGGCTCCCCTGGGACCCCCTGAATCCTTACCCACATTTTCACAGGCTCCCTAGGTGTGCTGTGTGTATATTGTAGTCTGATGAGAGAGGTTCTAGGAGCCCCAGTGCTCAGTTTCACTAGACAGCACCCCAGGCCTACAGAGCAGTACTGGGTTCTGGTTTCTTTGTGCTCTCCCTGGTGTCCGTGCTGTGAGAGGCACAGACATGACACAGATGTCTGAAACAAGCTGGTCTTCACAGATCTTCGGTGCTTTTCCCCAGGGAATGGACCGGGGCATCTTGCTACAGATAGTGATGCTACGATGGCCTTGGTCCTGCAACAAGAGTTCGGCAGGGAAGGCACATCTGCCCAGGATGATAGCCTGGAGGAGAAGGGGTTGTTCTTCTGCCAGATGTGTCAGAAGAACCTTTCAGCTATGAACGTGACCCGGAGGGAGCAGCACGTGAACAGGTAGGAGCAGTGCAGACCTTCCCCTTTCCTATGGAGTAACCTGAGGGTACTGCCATGGCTTGATATTGTAAGTGATACTGGCACCTCAGTGTGATCAACATATACCTTTTTTTTTTCCTAAATAATTTTATCAAGATAGAACTCACAGGCCAGATAGCTCAGCAGACTAAAGTGACTGCAACAGGTGCAGCTTGATCCCCACATGTCCCCAGGGTGTGCTGAGATAGGACTGAGACTGGGTGTGGTGGTGTGCATTTGTAATCCAAGGGTTCGGGAGGCTAAAAACTAGAGGATTGCTACGAGTCCTATCTAGTGAGACCCTGTAGACCCTATACTAAATACATGAAAAAAACCTCATATGTTCCAACCACTTAAAATACATTGTCCCATGGCTTTTGTTGTTATGATCACACAGTGTACAGCCAGCACCACCATCAGTTTTGGCTTTGGGCCACTTACTCCCTGTTGCTCCTCCTTTATTTCCCTGATAATAACTAACCAACTTTCTGTCTCTGTGGACTTGCTTATTGCACACTTCATGTAAGTGAAATCATACAACACTTGTCCCCCCCATGACTGTCATTCACTTAATATCTTGTTTTCAAAGTTCATCCATGTGACCTTTATCAATGTGTCACTCCTTTTTTTTTTCTTGTGGAACCGGGAATTGAACTCAGGCCCTTGAGCTTGCCAGGGAAGCACTTATTCCACTGAGCCATCTCCCTGGCCCCTAAACAGTGGAACCTAACTTTTTTCTTTTTTTTGGCGGAACTAGGGATTGAACTCAGGCCCTTGCGCTTGCCAGGCAAGCACTTATTCTACTGAGCCATCTCCCTGCCCCTGTCACTTGTTTTCATGGTTGAGTAGCAAGTAGTCCATTGCATGGAAAGACTGCCTATTTATTGTTTCATTCATCAGTAGACACTTGGGTTGTTTCCACCTTTGGCAAAAGATCATGTCATAGTGGGACCACTGCTTTCAGTCTATGAGGGCATATGTTTAAGAAGGATTTTTCTTTTGGCTGGCTCAGGCTGCCTTAAGGGCAGGTCTGATGTGGCATGTGGATCTGGGGTTCGAACCATGGTCTCCTGCACCTGACTGGGTTTGCCAAAGCAGGCGCATTAAATGATTGAGCTAATGTGCAAGCCCCCACCCCGGCATATGTTTAAGAATAAAATTTCTGGCTCATAGGGTAACTGTGTTTAATCTGTCCTTGCTTTCTGTGACCACCTTTGCTAATAGATACCTAAATTTAGTGTTTGGAGCCAATGGCCAGGAGCTGTGCTGCCTGTGTGAAAAGCTGGCTTGGGAGAATGTGTATAGGCTATCATGTTCATGTTGACTTGGATCTAGCCTTTGCTATGAGCCACATCATCGAGGAGCATGGTTCTCTTCTGTTACTATCTTCCTCCAGGTGCTTGGATGAGGCTGAAAAGGCAATAGGACCTTCCATGCCTCAGATCCCCGAGTGTCCAATCTGTGGCAAGCTATTTGTCACCTCTAAGAGCCGGGTGAGCCACCTGAAGCAATGTGCAGTAAAGATGGGAGTGGGGCCCCAGCTCCTGTTACAGGCTGTTCGGATGCAGACAACTCTGCCTGAGGCAAACAGCAGCCCTCTGCCACACAGGTGAGGTAAACGAAGAGAAGAAAATTAAAGAAGCCAAATAATGGTGTTTGTACTGGGTTTGACTTTTTACAAAGCTTCCTATAGGGTTGGAGTACACCAGAGCCTCTTGGATTCTGTACATGGTAGATATAATTGAAGAGGAAATCAGGTGCAGCCTAGAAGAGACTCAGGAGGGCACAGATTTTGCATGCATACATTGGGGTCAGTGGAGAGAATCTGTTAGTTTCCCTGAGGTCCTTATGGTTTTTGCGGTCCACAGTGATCTTGTAGTGGCTCCTCTTACTTTACCTTTTCTGTGTCTTGGCTGGTCAGCATGGCTTCAGTCTTAGTGTTGTTCAGTTTTCATATTGTTCATATCATATTATTCAGCACAGTCTAGAAGGATGAGATAGCACCACAGGACCTTTTTTAAATTTTTTTTTTCCTGAGTTAGTGCTTGCATGTTAAAATAGGAAGCTTCTCTGATAGCTGGGAAACAAATCCTTGCATGCAGACCACAGACACACCAATAGCAAGGGTCAGTTTTGCTCACACTGCCCCTGCCACTGAGGACAACCAAGTTAATGCCAACTTCAAGCAGAATGAAGTTAATGTGGGCCCCTGACTTCTCATTTGGGGACTTCCTTCCTTTGACAGTTGGCAAAAGCAAAGTGAAGGAAGGCCAAGGTTGGTGACTGTTTGTCCTGACTACTGCCTTACACAAAGCTATGGGTGGCAGGACTGGTATAGATCTGAGATCTCAGAGTAGAGGGAATTCTGTTTTCTTTTTTTTTAATTTTTATTTTATTGAAGTACAAATATCAATGAGACAGTTTTAAGATACCTTGACAAGATGGATTTGATAAATTAATACATTGAAAACTTTTCAGCCGGTCATGGTGGCGCATGCCAGTAATCCCAGCACTTGGGAGGCTGAGGCAGGAGGATTGTTGTGAGTTTGAGGCCAGCCTGAACTGCATAGTGAGACCCTGTCTCAAAAAGACAAAAAAAAAAAAAGAAAGAAAACTGTTTTCATAGAAGGTGCATACATGATATTATACTTACAGACATTATTATAGCATATGTCTCTTTAACAATAAGAGAGTGTAGCTGTTTGCATATCTTATTTTTATACCTGAATTATATCAAAGATTCAATAATTAATACTTTCTACCTTGTTATTTTCCTAGTGGTTGTCCATAGTACTAGAAGCCGACATAATATCCTGTCCAACCACCATTAGTGCAAATCTTGCCTCTCATAGAATTATGTAGAAGCACGGCATTATCTATCCCAACTGTACTGTCCATACACACACATCATGATTCTTCCTTTCTATACCCCTTCCTTTGTCTACACCTATCAAAGATCGGCACTCCATTGTCATTCAACTAATTTAGGTGCCTGAACTCAACGACACAATCCAACACAGTCCAGCATTCCACAACAATAGTGAGTTATCCGAAGAAGTTGTCAACCATAGCCATATACAGCTCAACTTATTATTATGGCCCCACGGTGTATACCTCATTTTTATACTTTTCTGCTGGATGGTTAAGACCTAGATAGAGCAAGACCTATATACCAACACATGTACTTTTTGTTTATGAGGTCAGTGAAGTCCCCTCAGGGTTTATCTTGTAGTCCTGTACCTTATTCTGTAGATCCTTTGTCTGTGTCATCCATGTGGATGAGTCACGGCCAATGCTTGACCAGTTTGCTCTCTGTAAGAGCCTGAGAGAAAGTTTTCTCTCCATGTGACTCTCCCCAGGCATACTATAGAACTTCGATCTCTTTCTCTGTGGCTCCATAATCTCCTTGTTCAGAAAATTTGGAGCTCAACTGAATTTCATGATGTTGCAGTACAGATTCTCCTATGTCCTGAGTCTTCGCTGATTATTTTTCTTTTTGTGGTGCTGGGGATTGAGACAAGGACCTTTGAACTGAGCCACACCGCCAGCTCTTTTTTCCTTTTTTGTTTTTTTGAGACAGAGTTTCAAAATAATAGAGTATGGCCTTGAACTCATTATGTAACCTAGGCTGGCCTTGAACTTGTAGTGATCCTCCTGCCAGAGCTTACATCTAGGGTGGCTGCTATGCTGACAGCTGTGTCCATCTGCTAAGAACCTGGCTGTGTAGTGTCACAAAAGTGGCCCAGACCCTCTCCATTTTGAAACTTGTGATGTTTGGCCAGGATTGAACGAGCTCATGAGAGCCAAAGCATGATGGCCCTGTGCACGGAAGGCACTGCCGTTTCTGGTTCATCCCACATGAGGCAGACAGTTCCAGTCTGGGGAGAGGCCCTCTCTGACCTTTCTCTGTGGCTGCCTTTCAGCTTTAGCAGTCTTGTTGGAGGTTGGAAGCGGAAAAGAACCACAAACAAGAAGGAGCCACAGAAGAGGCAGAAGGTCAATAAACCCGAGGTACCATCTGAGGACCTTTTGGTGGCCATGGCTCTGTCCCGATCTGAAGTGGAGCAGGGTCCACCTGTGCCTGCACTCAGACTGGAAAGTGCTTTTGCTGAGAGGACAAGACCAGAAGCAGGTACATGTGGCTGGGAGCAGAGGCTCTGGGGAAAGCTCACAGCTGTGCTGCCAGCTGAGAGTTGATGAGCAACAGCTTCCAGATGAGTGGACAAATCCAATTCAGACTGTTCTTCTGTTTATTTCTAGAGAGGAAAAGTCGCAAGAGAAAACCCCTGGTGTCCCCACCACAGTTATTAGTCCAGGACTCTGATACCACAGGTAGACAGATAGAGGATCGTGTGGCCCAGCTCCTTTCAGAGGAAATGGAACTGCCTAGCACACCACCACTTCCTATCAGCAAGATTCTCAGGGAAAAGCTGGAAGAGGCAGGTTGGCGTCTGCAGCTGCCTGAAGGAAAAGGGAACTTCCTGTGGGAGGGCAGTGCCCTCACTGGAGCCTGGGCTATGGAGTCTTTCTACACAGCGGGCCTGGTCCCACCCATTGTACCCAAGCGGCCGACTAAGGTGAGCTCTGCCTCTGACAGGCCTTGGGAAGAGATGAACAGCTTCAGAAACTCAGCCATGGTTACCATAGTCGAGGGGCAAAAAGTCTAAAGTAGATGGGGAAGAAGCCAAAAGGCCTCTGCTGTAGCTTATTTCTCTTTGTAAAAACCAAATAGCAGCAGTTCCTGATAGACAGGTGTGGTAGCATGCATTTATAATCCCAGCACTTAGGAGGCTGAGGCAGGAGGATCACTGTGAGTTTGATAGCCTGGGCTGTATGAGTTCAAGGTCAGCCTGAACCACATAGTGAGACTCTTATCTCATAAAACAAACAAACAGTGGCAGTTATGAAAAGAAAAGAGAGGACTTTGGTATCCAGAATTCAGTGTTTTCTTAGAGGGTTCATTTAAAATTCAGAGCCCAAACTGGGCATAGTGGCATATACCTGTAATCCCAGCATACAGGGAATATGAGGCAGGAGGATTGCAAGTTCATGCCTGATCTGGACAACTTAGCAAGATCCTGTTCCAAAATTTCTAATAAAGTAAGTAAAATGAAGTATAGTCTCCAGGCCCCACCTCCAAGATGGCTGGGCCTAAGAACCTACATGCTACATGGGTGCTCCAGACAGTCCTGCTGTGCCTGGACTGAGTCAGTTTCTAGATAGGAGGGCAGCAGGCTTAGGGCCTTTCTGACTCTGATGAACCTTTGCAGATTGAGATGCCACAGGATGGCCTGGCCATGGCAGGATCTTTTTGACTCAGTGATTGGGAGAGCTTCCCTAGCTTGCTCCAGGCCACCATTGGGGACAACACTTTCCTATACTCAGTGGTTTTAAGTCTAGCTGTGCATGTGTGTGTATGTCAGTGACAGTGACCAGACAGTTACTTTGGCTTTCCTCCTCACAGGTTTTCACACAGGAACCCAAGCTAACACAAAATCCACTGGCCCTCTGCAGCAGTTCTCATGCAGCCTGCAGCCCCAGAGACCCATCCTTGTCTGCCAGCCAGAGGGAGCAGCAGGCCCTGCAGGACCTTGTGGACCTGGCAGAGGAAGGGCAGAGTGCCAGCCTGTGGCCCTGCAGTGGTGACCTGGCCAGTTCTGGAAGGGCTGCAGGTGAGACACTAGGTAGGACTTTTGGGCTAGCCACCCAGTTTGAGTGGGGACAGACTGAGAGGGCAACTCAGACCTGAGGCTGCAAGGTGCATCCCGGTTCTAGGGAATATGCCTACTCTGGGTGCTTTCATTTTCTCTCAGGTAAATGTAACTATGACAGTCACAAATGTAGCCACTTGTGACTGTCATAGTTTTCTTAAACTTTAAACAAAGACAGGGCCATCTGGGGTAATTTTCTCTTATTGTTCTTGTACTTCACTTTTGGGAAAGGTTGTTAAAATGTCTTACCAGTCTGCTTTAATGAAGGTGTCATCAGGTACCACTGGACCCAGCACAGCCAATTGGCAGTTGGCATCGCTGGGAGGTAGTACTTTTTAAATGTATAAACCCTTCTCGCAGGGTTGGATTTGGTGCCCAGAAGCCTTCCTCTGACTGGTTTTGCCTTGCCACCCAAGGAGAAGCCCCTTGAGAAAGTCGACCACACTTCGGTAAGAACAGGGGCTTGGGTGCCTTGGCCACTCTTATTTGGTCCCCTAGTCTCTGCTTCCCTGGTGACCAGTGTACTAGACAGCCTTTGAGTGGGCCACCTGAGTGCCCACTGGGCCTCCTGTCATCTCTCTTGGGGCTCTGCTGCAAGGGCTTCTGTCTGAGGACACTTGAATTAATTACTCCAGCAGCTAACCCGAGCATCCACTTGGCCTCCAGCCCTCTGTGAGTCACCTCTTCTAGGCCTCTGTTCTGCTAGCTTCTCCATGGTTTCCTTCCCACATGAGGAGCTGACCATGCCTCTTCTGAGCAGGGTCCTGGGCCAGGCTGTCATTAATCATCCAGAGTCCTATGTTGGTGGTGAGCACCATTAGAAGTTGGCATTTCCTTAAAGGATCAGAATTGGCCCAGTACCTCACACCAGTGACCAGCCTGAGGTCGGTACAGTGCCTAGCTGGGGAGTGGCAAGTCCAAGAACAGCTGGGCTCAGGGCCCTGGTCCATCACATTGTGGGTATAGCCAGTTACATCCATTTGCTAGTCACTGTTGCCTGAAATCAGCATTATACTACAATAGAGGACCAGAGGAAAAAGGTAGAATTTTGCTATTCTGGATCATTGAGGACCTTAAGGTAACCCCATTGTGGAACAGAGAAGGGATCCTGGCTCTTTACTTACCCTAGCAATTCTCAGTTGGGGACCTCACAGCTTAGAGGCAGCACTGGAAGGGCTGACGATTCTCTTCCTGTGCTGTTATTTAGCTCTCCCTCGGGATGCTGGCTGCTGATTTTGGTGCAATGGTCAACAACCCACACCTGAGCGATGTTCAGTTCCAGACAGACAGCGGAGAAATAGTTTATGCTCACAAATTTGTGCTTTATGCCCGGTGTCCACTTCTTATTCAGTATGTGAGTATATATTATGCCCCTGTACTTTGCTTCCTCCCTTCTGCCCATGTCTTTCCCACCATTGTTCCAGAGTATGTTTCCCTTATTGCCAGCATCATTCTGCTTCTGTGGAGGGAAGGGAGAGGTGGCATAGCCTCAAGGTTGGGAAATGTTAAGAGTTTTGGTTCCACTGAATGGATGCCCTCCCTGAATTATTTCTACTTTCCTCTTTCCTCTATCTGCATCATTATCAAAGGTCACTATTGCTCTCTTCAAGGCTGATTTGCAAACTCAGTCTGCCAGAAAGTTCTAGAATCTGTCAAGGGATTAAGCAGCTCCCTGAAATCCTAATATTTACTCCTAAAATGGTTTGGAAAACAAAGAAGTACTGTCGCTGAACCTGCAGAATTCTGGCCAAGAAAATGGGCCCATGCCTTTCTGGAGTATGGGACTCTAAGGCTGGAGTCACAAATGTCCCAGATGGTCTGTTTGCTGCAGTTGATCCATAAGCTAACTTCTGTGTTTTGTTTCGTCCTAGGTAAATAACGAAGGCTTCTGCGCCATAGAAGATGGAGATGAGACTCAGCGTGTGCTGCTGAGCAACGTGAGCACTGAGGCCACCTGTGTGTTTCTGCGCTATCTCTACACAGCGGACACTGGTCTGCCACCCCACCTGGCGGCTGACCTGGGCACCCTGGCCCACAGGTTGGGATTGTTCTTCCCATGGACTCCCCTGTCTGTGAGAGATGGTGACAGGGTCAGAGGTTGATAGTTTTGGAGGGCTGTGCTGTAGGAGTCAGGGATAAGACCAGCAAGATCTTGAGTTCTATTTAAACCATTTTGTTCCAAGTCCATAATCAGTGGCAGCCCTCCCCAAGGTGCTATAGCCACAAGGCAATCAGAATGGATATCTGAAGGGGTAGACATTTGCAGGGTGGGGAAGACGACTAGGCAAGGGAAGAAGGTAGCCCATAGCCTCCATATCCCACATACTGAGTTTTTTTTTTTGTTTTTTGTTTTGTTTTGTTTTCTTTTGGTGGAACCAGGGATCGAACTCAGACCTTTGCACTTGCTCATACTGAGTTTTTTGATGGAACAGTAGCAGCCAGGCATTTTTTCCCTGACAGCACCCTGAGCTCTGGAAGCCTTGTGCCTCCCAGGCTGTACCAGCCCTCAGGTCCTTGGGAAGGAATGCCTGGGCCACACTGGTTTGAAATGTGCTAATTGGGCTGCAGAACCCACAAGCTAATGGCCAGGTGGCCTCTCAAGGAGCTGGCTGCTATGGTTTGTCTCAGGCATGGGATCTTGAGGGCGTCTTAGAGCAGCATGACCTGCCTAATTTTGCAGTCTCTTCACCCTCAATCCTATGACCTCAAACTCAGTCTTATGTACCTCTGTGTTTACAGGAGCAAAATTAAGTATTGTGGGTTTCTAGAGCTAGCACTGAGATGGTTCTTGGGCAGATGTGTGGGTTCCATCTTAGGAGAATGGGGAAAAGCCACAGTGAGTGTCACTGTTGTTCTTAAAGACTGCTCTGGCCACCCACTGGGTGCCCACAGGCAACTCCTTGCAGAATGGCGATGACTCTCAGTGTTCTGCTGCAGGTTCGGTGTGAGTGACCTTGTTCACCTTTCTGAGCAAGTATCTGCTGTGACAGACATGGAGGGTGAATGGCAGGAGGAGGAAGATGAGAACTGTGAAAGTAGAGCAGAGAATTTCCAAGAACTCTTGAGGTCAATATGGACAGATGAAGAGGAGGAAGCAGAGACTTTGTTGAAATCTGAAGAGGAGAGAGAAAAAGTGAATGAAGCAGACATGGAAGAAATTTATGAATTTGCAGCTACTCAGCGAAAGCTGCTACAGTGGGAAAAAGCACCAGATACAGAGGAGGAGCCTGACCAGCCAGGAGAGGACAGTCCAGTTGCTGGACCTCACCTGGCAGGTGACCTAGGAAGCAAACATTTGGAAAAAGGAGAACAATTAGAGTTGTTGGGGCCAGGAAAATATAAGTCCCCCGTCCTCAGGGAAAATGCAAGGCCCTCCCTCCTGTTGCCCTCAGGTGTGTGCTCAGACATCGCAGCATATGCAGAGGCCCAGCAGCAGACAGCACCAAAGGAGGCGCCTGGCCCCAGCTCCTGCAGCCCTCCTGGGGCCAGTGAGGCTGGGAGAGGAGATGTGCTTGTGCATTCATTTGAGGTCCCTACTTATGAACAAGTTTTTGTATTGCCCCAAGAATTCCCTGAAATGTCCCAGATAACAAATGAGCACCAGGAACTGGGTGACATTGTCAAAAAGAAAGAGATGGAGATGGCTTGTGTCCCCACTCCACAGCCACATCCTTGCTGCCCAGCACGGCTTCCTGGTGGCAGGAATCCCAGCCAATCACAGCTTCACCTTCATCACACAAGTGATTTGTCCTCATCTATACCCCAGTCACACAATGGTGTTCCCATGGTGCCCTCACCTAGGTCACCATCTCCATCTATTCCAGCAGAACGGGACAGTAATGTTTTCACAGTACTTAAAGAGCCAGGACACTGGAAAGGTAGAGGGTGTCGTTCCATATTGGAATGCAAAAATAAGAGTGTCCTGATTTCCCCAGAAAAATCTCTACCCATTGACCTGACCCAGTCAGTTCCAGACCTCTCCAGTACCATGTCCCAGGATTGTCTCTCCCACATGAGCAGAGAAAATGAGGTCATCCTTTTACTGGATTCAGATGAAGAGTTGGAGCTAGAACAGACCAAAACAAAGTTGGTTTCTAATGGTCCCTCAGAAGAAAAGAATATTCTAGAAGTTAGCCACAAGTCCTCTGAGCTCTTTTCAGTTATTGATGTTGACGCAGATCAAGAGCATTCTCAGAGCCCCCTGAGGAGAGAGGCTAAGCTCGAGAGTGGGGAGGGACAGTTGGAGGATCAGGATACTGCCGGTGGCACAAGGACCTCCTGGCTGATCTCTGACCGTGATAGCAGCCTCGATGAGGACAGTATCACAGATGCCTCCTGGCTTGTGCCTGCTACCCCAGTATTCAGCAGGAGCCGTGACTGCTCATCACAGACCCAGATCACAAGCCTTAGGGTCAGGCCCCCAGAGGATAAGATGGCACAGCCCTCATGCAGAGCCACCCCAGAAAACAGTCCGTTGTTGGAGGCCACACAAAAGTTCTCAGTCATCACACCCCTGCTGTCACCCATGCCTCCAGGAACTTCCCACAGTGGAAGGCAGGTCCACAGCAGTCCTTCGCATTCCCAGTTCACACATCATAAGCTCTCTTTCCCAAGGACTTCATATCCCATGGCAGGAGGGCTCCCTGATTTCCCTGGGCCAGTCCAGAAACTCTCACCAAAGCAGGCAGCAATGACTGAGGTGGTGGAACTTGGGGACAGTGAAGATGAGCAGGAGGCAGCTTCTCATCAGGTAGACAGAAGCCCACTGCTGGACAGTGACCCCCCCATCCCTGTGGATGACTGTTGGAACATCGAGCCTCTCTCACCAATTCCAATTGACCACCTGAACCTTGAGCGCACTGGCCCGTTGAGCACCAGCAGTCCCAGTAGCATGGCCCAAGAGCCTCAGGATAGTGGTGGCTGCCACTCTGCAGGACTCCTGCGCAGCACCTCCATCCGGGCAAGGGGCAGAGCCCGAAGAGCATCTTCTGAGCCATCCTCAGGTTCTGGCTCCCTGGGGGGCAGCAGGATGAGCTTTCTGAATCCAGCCCTCTGGGATGACTGGGACGAGGAAGGGCAGAAGTCTCCAGAGGCTCCTCCTACAGCCCAGATACCGCGTGCCCTCCGAGTTCAGAAATCAGATGGGCCAGAGACACCGAGTGAGTGGCATTAGGGTCAGAAGGGGTCTGGTCTACTAGTAGGGTGTGGTGATCGAGTGATATGAAATGGTGGCTTGCCTGGCCAGACCCTGCCATTGCCTAGTAGCCCCTTTCCCGTGGAGGGGAGACCAGCTGCCATCAAGCCTGTGCTAGTCAGTTGGTACTTCCTGGTATTCCCTTGGGCACTTGGTATAAGTACATACAGGTAGACCACTTACAAAGCTCAGCCAGCAGGGCCTGGGGAGATAGCTCAGTAGAATTAAGTGCTTGCCTGGCAAGCACAGGGTCCTGAGTTCAATTCCTGGACTCGGCCAGCAACCCCAGAGGTGGCAAATTAAGTGTCCCATTTAGATCTTAAGATGAGGCAAGCGTGGTTCCTCAGAACATAAAATGTCAGGCCTGGGATTGTGGCTCAGTAGTAGGTACTTGCCTAGTGGTCCTATTCCCCAACACCACAGAGTTGAGCATAGAATTACCATAGGGCCCAGTATCTACATACTCACCTGCCTATCAAAAGAATTGAAAACAGACTGAAGCAGATCCTTGGCAGTGAATGTCCAGGGAAGCTCTAGGCAGCAGTGGGAAGGTAGACACAGCCCAGGTATCTGTCAGCAAATGAGTAAATAACAGTGGGATCCACCTGCCTGCTATAACATAGGTGACCCTTAAAAACTGCTGGATAACAGAAACCAGACACAAAGAGTAACCCATTAAGTGATTTCATTTCTATAAAATAATGAACCCAGAGTGATAGAAAAGAGGATGGGGGTGCCTGGGCTTGAGGAGAGGGGGATGGGAGTGACTATTGGGTAGTTTCCTTTGGGGTGGTAAAAGTATTCTGGAATGATGGTGGTGCCATGCCTGAAATACCAGCACTTGCAAGGCTAAGGCAGGAGGCTGTCTGTGAGTTCAAGGCCACCCTGGTTTACATAGTAAGCTCCAAGCCAGTCTAGACTACATAATACGACTCTGTCTCAAAAAAATTTTCAAAGTTCTGGCAGGGTTGGAGATACAGCTCAGCAGAACAGTACAAGGTCTTGAGTTTGACTACCAGCACACACACACAAAAGTTTGGGAACCAGGTGGAGGTGATGGTTGGCCAATTAAATGGCACATTGTCTATGAATTTCACCTCACAAAAAACACAACAAACTGGGTGTACCTTAGTGGTGAGGCACTCAGGGTTTCCCATGCTCTGAGTTGGATCCTTAGCACCCGAAGGTAAACCTTCACAAACAGAAAGTGTGAGGCTGCAGGTCCTGTCCTTCCTCCTCCCCTGGGGGAAAGAATGCCACTTCCAGCTTACTTAAGGCACCCTGTCTCACTCAAAACCAGTTTTGGGGGCTAGGCACTTGAGGGAACAGGCGGGGCCAGCTGCCTTCCACTCAGGGACAGCAGTGCTGAGGGTAAATGACTGCAGCCCTGTTAAGAGCTTGGATGAGTTAAGCCACTGACAGCACTCAGCTTTAAGGGGCTTCAGAGTCACCTGAGCGTTCCTTAAAACATGGCTGGTCCTGTTCTGTTTCACTCTAGAGTTTCTGCTTCAGGGAACCCAAGCGACCCAGATTTTGCATTTCTCACCAGTTCCCAGGCAGGGCTGTAGAAACTGGGGTGCCTTGATCTGAATCTGAGATGGCCTTCCAGGTGACTGAAATAGAAGACAGAGCTGCTATTTCAATGAGGTCACAGGGGGCTCCATGCTCCCCATTTGTCTTTAAAAGTGATTTAATTTGATATGGTGGTGCACACTGCCATCACAGCACTCTGGGCAGCTGCGGCAGTTGCTCAGGCTTGCTCAAGCCCAGACTGAGCAACTCAGCAAGATCCTGTCTCAGCATAAAAGATAAAAAATGGCCAGAGATGTAGGTCAGTGTGAAGACCCCAGCTTCAGTCCCAAGTATCAAAAAAAATTTTTTTTAAATTAACAATTTTGTTGGGATATAATTCTTGTAGCAGTCCTTTTTAAAATGTATAGCTGAGCCGGGCGTGGTGGCGCAGGCCTGTAATCCCAGCACTCCGGAGGCTGAGGCAGGAGGATTGTTGTGAGTTCAAGACCAGCCTGAGCTACAGAGTGAGCTTAAGGCCAGCCTGAACTGTATAATGAGATCCTGTCTCAAAAAGACAAAAAATAAAAAAAATAAAATGTATAGCTGAAAGCCGGGCATGGTGATGCATGCCTGTAATCCCAGCACTCGGGAGGCTGAGGCAGGAGGATTGTTATGAGTTCGAGACCAGCCTGAGCTACAAAGTGAGCTTAAGGCCAGCCTGAACTGCATAGTGAGACCCTGTCTCAAAAAGACAAAAAATAAATAAATAAATAAATAAAAATAAAATGTATAGCTGAAAATA
>PVKA01030376.1:0-27371 GCA_004027165.1 Ctenomys sociabilis
GTGGGTGGGTGGGTGGGTGGGTGGGTGGATGGATGGATGGATGGATGGATGGATGGATTAATTGACTGACAGGCAGACAGAAAGATAAATTTCTTCTTGGGTATATAGTCATAATTATAATTGCTGAATCATAATTGTGTACTAACTTCATCTTTTACATTTCCACCAATTTTTCTACCTCTTCACTAAAATAGATTACCACGTTTTTATATAGGAATCCTATACTAGGTGTGCAGCAGCTTTGATTTTATTATGTGTTTCTCTAATAACTAATGATGGTGAGCATCTTTATGTGTTCATTGTTGTTTGCTGTACTAATGCCTTCTTTTTGGTTCAAATGCTTCCTATGATGCATATGCACCAGTGATTCAGAACAAATCATAGGTAAATTCTTGTTAATTTGTATTTATCTAAAGATGCTTCCTTGCAAGTATTCCTTTTCAAAATAAACTATTATTAACACATCAGAGTTATATAGGAAGTAGAGCAAATCATGCAGATGCAGCTTAATGCAGCTACTTGTTTTTAAAATAACCTTTGGATAGCTAGAGCCCAAATCAAGAAATAGAAGCCCGTGTGCCATGCTATGCCCAGTCTCCTTATCACAAAAGTCATGTTTAACCTCATTTATAGCCACCAATATTTGTTTGCCTGTGTTTGAACTTCAAATAAATGGAGTAAAAACACTTTGAACATATGTTAGCTCCTTCTTAATTTTTATTATCTTATATCCTATGAGAGTATAAATTCTCCTTAGTAATATCTGTTGACTTTCCTTCATAGTGGATCATACTGTTGTGAAATTTCTAATTTTTATTATAATTTTATGTTAGCCGAGTCATGTACTATTTTTCTTGAAATCTCGTGTGCTCTGACTTGATAAGAGCCAATATAAGGGGCCGGGGAGACGGCTCAGTGGAATAAGCACTTCCGGGCAAACACAAGAGCCTGAGTTCAATCCCCAGTCCCCCCCCCCCCTAAAAAAAGCCAATATAGAAGACTTTTGTGCTTTCATTGACTGGTATTGAATCATGGAGCACAACTAGAATTACATGATCTGATCTGGGTTTAGAATTTCCTGTCTAAAGTTGGTACACATTCAGATTCCACATGCGTGTGTCTTGCCCGAAGGTGCTCTTGGCAGACTACTATGTCTTTCCCTAACTTATGCCCTATGAGACTTTTTTTTTAAGCAAACAAAGTCAATCTGTTTTTGTAAATGAAAACAAAACTTTCTTCATAATGCTGACAGGAAGCACCTCTACGGGCTGTATCACACAAAGTTATATTCTGTACGGTTATTCTCAGCCAACTTATTCCCAGTTAGCATGTGAACGTATCTTCCGTTCGTGAAGTAGATTTAGCAGTATAAGCATGTATGAGAATATTATGAATTCTATAGAGATAATACAAATATTAATAGTAAATTATTAGGTTTCCCTTTGGGCCAGCATATTGAATCATGGCAGCACATTCTAACAATCTGCCTTTGCCTGTGAGAGTAAGTTCTTGGAAAGAAAACATTCAGCTTATTCTTCATCTATATGTTTTTTATAATACTCAAGGCTATAATGATTTTTTTTTCCAGAGATCTGTCATTTCTCTGTAACTCCCTTTGATGAATGCATCAGTGTCTCAGCCATGAGGCTTTAAGGATGCATACCCAGCCATATGGCAGTGTCAACTTTGCACTGTCCTAGCTCAGAGCACAGTGACATGACCTCTTTCTGGAAGCAAAGGCTTGTGCTCTCATCCTCAGCCCCAATTGAGCACTTTCAGTGATCTTTCTTGACCAACCATACAGCTATTTTTGTAAAGGTACTATGCTGCCTCACCTTTCAAGGGATCAGATGACTTCCACCACAACCAGTGAGCTGTTGGCATGAGTAGGGTCACTTGCTTTAAAAAAAAAGACCAAGACACTGAGCTGAAACAAATGGATGCTAAGAATAGATGAGCTTTCTTCATAGTGGTCTCTCATGGCTCTCTCTCTTTCATTGTGCATTTGGTAGCAACCACCCAATGTGAACCACACTTTCTCTTGTAACCCTCTGGAGTTGGTCCTCCTAGCCCCTCATCTCTTCTAGTCTTCCATGCTCTGCCTCCTACTTAGTCAAATTGCACACCAAAAATGCCATGATGTTTCCTCCTTTTACCATCTTCAATTAGAGAGCCTATCATTAGCTCATTATAATATGACTTTGATACTTTGAAAGACACTCCTCCCTGCTGCAGCCTAAGGAGAGTCTGACCTTCAATCTAATCTTCTTATAATCAAACTAAAGTTTTGCCTTCAGATGAGATCACCACCCTTTCACTTCCCAGACTGAACACCTTCCCAGACTATGCATGAGACAGAAGGAAATTTTTAAACACTGAATCCCATAACCACAATACATTGACACATATAACCACATTATATTAACCAATGCCAAGGTCATCACTGGATTAGCAAATGCAATCATCATGTTTTTTTAGAATAATTTATCATATGTCTGCACTGGGTTATTCCACACAACACTGATAATGCAAGCAATAGGTCTTTCCACCTGTTAGTGCCTCCCTAAAGATAACTACCAGGTCAGGGTCTCCTTGTAAAATCAGTAGTGAACTACTCACAAAGTTTGATTCAGACTTCAAGGCTGCTAACCCCACATGCTACCAGTATGGTGTGGAAAGGTTTACATCTTACATAATAGAGCTGCTGGGAGAACAGATCAGGTCAGTGAAGCAGGTCAAGCAGGTTTGAGAGAGCAGAAAATTGAAACTGGCCTGGATTTTTCCTATAGCCCAGATGAGAGCAGGGAGCAGGCTCCTGCTAGGCAGGATTCACATGGTTTGCAAGTCCTGTTGATTCCAAAGAAACACACCCAGGTTTTCTTCCGAACTTGTGCAGAGGTACATGGGAAACAGAGGGGGTAAGTCTATCACCTGTTGGACCTAAAAATGACATCCGACTCCTCATAATGGGCCCTTTTTGATTTCCCCATAGCCATCGTGTCACTCCATTACTGCCATGCTACATTCTTTGCAGTTTTTTCAAGATATATTTCCAGAATGCTTGGGTTGAGGTCCTAATTTTCTGTCTGTGTTAGTTTTCGTTTACCATGATAAAACATCTGAGATGATAAGCATAAAGAAGACAAGATTTATTCTAGCACAGCTTCAGAGTTTCAGTCCATGGTCAGCTGGCTGCATGGCCTCTAGACTTGTGGTAAGGCCTAAATATAGTAGCAGAGTAAAACCTCCCCTTCATGACAGCCAGCAAACAGATAGAGACAACCAGAGTGGAAGGGGGTTGGGAGCAGCCCGCTATCCTTTTAGGAATGCCCCTGATCCTGCTCTATTCAAACAAGTCTCACTGTCTAGATCTCCATCAGGTCCCAATCACGCTGTCAACTTATGAATTAATGATTGACTCAATCCACTGATAAAGACAGAGTGTGTAGGTGGAATCACCTTCTGAATATCCCTCCCCTAACACTACCGCACTGTGCACAAGTCTTCTGGGGACATCCAAGACACAAACTATCATGCTGTATAAAACCAGGAGGAAGCTACAAAAAAAAAAGCTGTGTATTGTGTTATTAAAACCAGTCACACCATCCACAGTGTAAGGCTCTCAGAGAGTCATACTGACCATGATGAGACCTTTTTCTTCCTTCTGCAGGAGCTGACGGCTTTCCCTCAGTTGTCTGAAATATGCTACCTCCCACCATTAATCTTGAATGCCTACTCCAGAGGTAAGTGCAGGTCTGTCTAGAGCTTGCCATGACAATCTTATTTCTCCCAGAAATACACAAGATTAAGTCACAGTGTGCTTGTGAGGGCATGGGTTACCTGTGTGCTGGCAAGCTGAGAGTCAAGAGGCCTAGAGCTCACTATAGTGTCCTATGAGAATCTGTACCAGGAGGCTGAAGGGTCTGCACTGGAAGCCAGGGAGCGATATTCAAGGTGAAGGTAAGACTCTGAAGAAAGAGACAGGAGCCTTCCTCCTTTGTTTCTCTTTCCATCCATTCAGGTGACAAGCCTATTGGTTGCTGTCACTCACATCCAGGCTGGTCTCTGGAACTTTTGTCTTCAGTAAATCCCTTCAGACACACCGAGAATGATACTGATCTAATTTAGGTGGGAGTTTCTTGCTCAAGTTGACATAATCAGTTAATTATCTCAGTCATCATTATTATACTTGTAAATACATAACTTAGTACAAAGAGAATTCATTATAAATGTAAAGATGCACATACACTTGCTATGTATTTTTGTAATACACTCGGACCAATTAGGCAAAGGTAGGGTAGAAGCATGGTGATTCTAAATGAGCTCTTATTCCAGAAATACATCTGAGTTGTGCAACATATACTTATATGCATAAAATATGTCTCCACCTCGAGATCCTAAGGCAAAAGCACAGTCAAAGCTTGGTCACAAGCATAATAATGTGACTGATAGCCTAACATTTTCAGTGAAATAAACACAGATAATTGTCTTATTAACTGTAATATTCTCAGAATATTTAGCTGATAGTCATACCCTCTGTGAAAGGTATGACTTTCACAGTGAAATAAAGTGAAATTTCTGGAGTTTACCATCGAAAGAAACGTTCTTTGCCCATTTCCCAAGGTGCACCTGAAGTTGGGAGTTTCTCACTGGATAAAATTTGAGGGGGAAAAATAATAAGAGTAAAGCATTTTTCTAACTCTTTGCAAAAAATGTATTAGAGCAAAATTAATTTATAAACTTTAAACACTCTGGCTCTAATTGTTCTTGAATCAATGAATAAACTCAACAATTTTAATATCCAGACATGTGTACCAAATGTCTTTGATTTTTCATAATTATGCAAAAGAAGTTCAACCTCTTTAACAAAGAACCCAGTCCTATAATTTTTCTTAACTTTGTAGCCTTGACTGTAGCCAGCAATGTTACTCAGAACTTTTCACATTCTTTCTTTTATGGTTAAAAAATGCATGTTATTGCTAATTGAAATTGTCACCTCTCTGCATATTGATGAATAACATTTTAGTTTCTCACAGTAAACTACTTCCTGATGTCTAAAAATTGACCTCGAATAGAGCACATGGTGTTGAGCTCATTTGATTTTGTCAAAGATGAGACACCAGCTCTTTGCAGGCCTACAATTCCATCTATATCTAGCACATTCCTACAGCAGTGTTTCTATTCACTGGACACAGCTTAGCAATGGTGAGCAGTGGCAGCTTCTAAGAACTAGGGCCAGGAGAGATTTATTTTACATATTTTAATTTCTGCCTTTGTTAAGGCACTCACCATCATGTTTAAGGTGCATATCTCAGTCTACAAACTCAAGAGTACAGAAAACCTTCCCTATCAGTATGTTATTTCTATCAGAAGAAATACCTTGACCTGGTGTTGAAGCAATTGTTACAAGAGGAGACAACAGTCTATACTTTTGCATTTCTTTTTATTTCCCCGTTACATTTGCTCACATACAGCTTTTATAGACTTGTCCCTGGTACCCAGATGCATTACACCGTTCCTTCCTGGGAGGCTCTTCTTCCCTTCTGGGTGTTCTTGAATCAAGTTGCTTCTGCCCCCAGGCTCATGAGGGAAATATGTCCTTCTCTGATATGGCTGACAGGGAACTCTGGGAGGTTAGAGTCTGCGATGATTTGCAACCACATGATAGTCACAGGTGATGACAACCACTGGGAGCAACATTAAAGCTGGTTATTTTACACAGCATGACCTGGCTGAGGAGTTCACTCCTGAGGGAACAGGCAAGCATGGCTTCCAGGAAGTGCTGCTATTTGTATTAAGATGTCTGTTGCTGTTTGTACTGTAGAACTTCAAATTTAATCACAGATTACAATTGCAGAACTTGACTAAACTCATTGAAGAGTTGAAGAGCTTGACTCGAGGTGAGTAGAAAAGGAAGCAACCACTCATGTCCAAGGAGTCAGTGTTAATCAGCGTAGCTAGGAGGAACGAGGGCTATAGTTCGTTTTCTCCATCTTTGAGTTACGACTCAGCATGCATAGGTAAAGGCTGATGCAGTCCAAATTTGCGCTACGGGATCCCCATGTGGAGAAGAAAGATCACAATATCTTAATTGTAGATTTCACTATTAACTCCTGAAAAAGTGTACTCTAAGTCATTTCACAGAGAAGAAGGGGGTAATGAGTGGAAACGGATGCGCGAGGGTCAGGAGCAGGACTGCCATGGGCATTCTTGGGCCACGTTAAAAGTTCTCTCCTCCTCTGCTCGCTAGACTGCCTTCACAAAGTCTTGCTTTCTCAGTAATATTGATCTGGGCAGCATCCTCTCACTCCCTTTCATTCATGCTATTGTGCAGGGGAAAATGGCACTTTATCTGCACATGTAAGTGCTTCAATAGTGAGGTCTCTTCCCTAAAAATAAGAGTGGCACCAAATTATTTCATCTCTCTCATTCTCTCCATAGTTATGTGACAAGTTGGTGAGCTGAATTAAAATTCAAAATGCAGCAAGAATTTTTATCCAGTCTGAGGAATTTTATTCACAGATTTTTCTCCAAACCTACCCACTACCATAGCAGATACTTCTTAGAAGTTAGAAAAATGCATAGGGTTGAAAAAAAAAAACTAAGTTTGAGTTTTGTATTGTACTCACCACTAAATATATGGCTTGTGTTGCTCTTGTATTTCTTTGACTATTTATTAGTAACTTTAAAACCCCTTTATTCATCTTTAAAGCAGAAAAATAATACTACAACACTGATTTGTGAGAGGCTGAATTACACAAACTTCCTGTAGGAAGGCTGTATTTAATCAATAGCACATCTTGCATGGTTAATTGTAACCCGGTGTGCAAAAACAAACTTTTACACTAACCAGGATTCATGCAAAAGGAAATCCACCACGCATGGTGGAGGTGCTTTAAACTCTGACTGCTTTCATCTTAACTGACTTTAAAGTTTGATTTCTTTATCCTCTATAAGCTAATTACAAAATATACATGCTTATATTATAAAATTGCTTTTGGCAGTTATATGATACAGTACTTAGGTTTTATCTTTACTTGGGTGACTTGAGGAAGTTAATGAAACTGGGCTTAAAACCATTCTGAACAACATTTTATACCCTGTAATCTGCCATGAATTATGTACAACATTTAGAGTTTTTGAGTAGTAATTTTCCACTGGATTCAGAAACTTCACTCTTTTAACATGCCCACTTTATGTTCCTGTCCACCACCCTCACCTAGCACAATTTCGTGTTCCAAAAGTTGTCATTTAGCATGGTATCAGTCAAGGGTTTTACTAGAGGAACAGATATAAGAAGATGCACGAATGCGTAAGAAATTATGAGATTGGTTTACAATAGTCAGCCACAAAGTCAGGTGAGGAGGTGTGCAGGGGGCATCTGCACAGTGGAGACTGAAGGACTCAGTCCAAGGTCTGGAGCCCACTGCAGTGTTCCATGCAAGTCCTTAGCAAGAGGCCAATGGGTCTGCAACAGAAGGCCGGTGAGTCCATACCACAAGGCTGAAGGATCGAAGATGGAGGCCAAAGAGTCTGCACTAGAAGCCAGAAGGCAACATCCAAACTTAGGGCAAGGACCAGAGCTTTTGCATCCTTCCTCAGTTCCCTTTTATACCCTTTAAGTGATGAGCCACCCTAAGGTGACCCCTCTACATCTCAGGGTGTGGAATTGCTGGGCCAATTTACTTAGCATCTAAACTTCTCAAGTTGACATAGTCAATCAACCATTACAAGCCTATTTATTTTCCAAAATAAAAAAATCATTCAGAAAGCATAAAGCCCTCTGGAGTTGGCAGAAAGTCTTGGGAATGCCTTACAAGTACTCCTTGTATTGGGCTGAAACGCAGCTACCTCCCCTTTGCACAGTGCTGAGCTGTGTCAAAGATAGTGGCAGTCCAAGGCAAGGTAGCCAGGGAGCGCTTACTCATGCTGTCCGCCAGGGCTCTGCGATTAGCGTCAATATTAAATGTCACCTTGTGTGCTACACACCCCAGGCTCTTCCTTCCATCTGGGGGTAGACATCTGTGCTATTATTATACAGTTCTGACTCTAGACGTAGTGAAGAATTTTTTTTTCTAAGAACAGCCTAGTATTAATCCTTCTCTAAATAGTTTGCTTAAATGGTATTCAACTATGTTGCCTGATAAAAATACAGATAGAAAACAGCAATGGGTAATGAATACTTGGGGGAAGGGTCAATAACAGCAGCTACCTTATTGTGCATTAACTTTTTTGGTCCTGAAATGTGTGAGAATTCAATCTGAACTTGATGCACAATTTTTCTTCTTGCCCTGTAAAATAAAGTAAGTTATTAAAATACATTTGTATCAGGTTTCCTGACAACAAAATCCATTCCATGCCAAATGCATTGTGAAGCCAGCCATCGATGTAGGAGAAACTATGCTGGCGAGATCATCATATTCTGCTACAAGACACACACCGGCGTCCCAGGTGGCCTTCGGATTGCTCCCTGAAGCCACGTTGTCACAAGGTCCTCTGGTAATTAATTGTGTTGGGGGGTGTGTGTGTGTGTATGTGTGTGTGTGTGTGTGTGAAATCCATGTTTCTGTGCCTTATGATTCTGCTTCAGAGAATTTGGAAGATTGAAACTTTAAAATCAAGAAGACTCGTGGCCCAAGTTATGTTTTGTTTTAATTTTTTGTTGTTTTCAACAAAGCAAGAGGATGAGAGAAATCGAATGTCTTCTCTGTGGGGGCCATCTCCGCAGTTGCCAGGACAATGGGGTTGTTTTTGCAAAGGCAGAGAGTATCAGGTAAAGCTGCCTGACAACTGCAGCTGATTTCCACTGCTCAGGAGGTATCAAAATAGCTGCGTTCTCTTTATCTGAGTACAAAGCTGCTTATAGCCTCTTGAGAGTTTTTCCCCTAATGCTATCACCTGGTATCTACTGTGTTTCCTTCTTAGTCCCTAATAAAAGGCAGATAACTTAAGACATTTTTTAACATAGCATATGAAATTGATAACAGAAATGAATGAGTAATACATGCATGAGGAATGAATGTTTTGAAGGTAACAGAAAAGAAGGGATATACTATTTAAATTTGAGATTAGTGTATCTAAATTGTAGCAGATAATCTGCCACTGTCATTTAGAAATGGAGAAATATACCCACGAATTATTTCTTTTATAACTGTTAAAAACATATTTGGGGAGCCCTAAAGGACTCCCTTAGTTACAGTGCAAGACAACAGATATCTCAATGAGTTGGGATTGGTGAAAGAGCCTATAATCCAGAACTGGGAGGCAGAGCTGCCCAGATTATAGGCAAGGGCAGCTTGGTTGCATCGTTAGACACTTGCCTCATCTTTTTTCTATTTTGTGTTTGGTACGGGGTCTCATTACACAGTCCCAATTCATAGTGATCCTCCCGGTTTTGCCTCTCCAGTGCTGGCTTTACAGGCATGTGCCACCACGCCCAGACTCGGTCCCTGGCTCAGAGTGCCTAGGGGAGAAACCAGTAAGGCATGTAGTATGGGGATCAAACAAAACCATTTTAATTGGTGTGTAAAAACAGTTGTCCGCCTCTTTTGCCATCCCCAAAATATGGATGTAGAGAGAGACAGAGACAGAGACAGAGACAGCGACAGATACAAAGACAGAGATAGAGATATAGATATAAACATAGACACAAGCATGTTTCATTTCATTCTCATTCCTATATAGTATATATTTATACTTTATTTTAACTAGTAAACCAATTTAGTCACTCCAGCAACTCTAAGGTTTAATTTCATTCACATCTTTGCAATTGATTTTATTGAAGTTCAGAAAAAGGAAGGAAATAGAATGCTCACTCCTCACAGGTGGAATTTGAGATTAAATAAAAATAGAATAGAGTTATAGAGAAAATAAGTCATTCTTTTTCAGGATACACATCATTGGCTAAACTAACAGATAAAAAGGATCAAGGTGATTTGGGTGGGAGTGCAAAATCCTCTTTCTGTTTAGAGTGACTGAGATTTTTATCCACGATATGCTCATAAACCAAGGCAAGTCTCCCCCATTTCCCACAGCTTGAAGTTCAATGCAACTCACAGCGGAATCTTTTGAAACTTCTTTTTCCTCCCAGAGGTTTTCTGAGGTGACAATGGGACAGTATATGGCACTTTGAGGCGGCTAAGCAGTGACAGAGCTGATATTTATTGTTCCAAAGTAGCGGCAATGTCACTTTGATTGGGCTATTTGTTTTTAAGGCCACTGCCATTTAGATTTGGATTGGCCACTGAATCAGTTCCTTATTATTGACCTGTGTACTGGTACAGAGCTGATAAAAATGTTTGGGTTGGTTACAAGTTCCAGGGAGCTCCAAGCAGCCCTACAGCAAATTCTGTGTGCTATTTGGAATCATTCATTTTCTGGGTGTCAGCAAGTGAAAGACTTCTCTGTATAAAATTGAAAATCATTTGTGCCTAAGGACCCACACTATTTTTCTATTCCACAAGACCATTTAAAACATCTAATGATTTTTAACCTTCTATTTTCAAAAAAAAATGCATTTATCACTTTAGAAAAAATTTGAAAGGAAAACATTTTGACACCTCTTGAAAGCATCACAAATGATGATGGGTTCTGACAAAGGGCCCTCCACTTTCTGTGTGCCTGTTTTCTATAGTCAGGTCCAGGAGATGAGTGGCCTTCTGTAGCAGATGCTGTCTTTGTCAGTTTCTGTCTTTCAGTCTGCAAAATTCAACAAATACTTAGCCAGCCCACCCCACTAAAGACAAACACCCTAAATATCTGAAATCAAAATAAAAAAGAATTTTTAGCCATTTTACTAGAAGTCCTGCACCCATTCTGCCCTGACCCAAGCTTGTTGCTAGACCAAGGAATTACTGAAGCGAATTAAAGCAGGTGGGATGGCCCATGAATCTAATCCCAACACTCAGGAGGCTGAGGCAGGAAGATCTCCATCAGCTTGAAACCAGTATGGGGTACAAAGAGAGTTCAGGGTTGGTGTGAACTGCGCAGTAAAACCTGTCACACAAAACAAACAAAAAAGTGAATTAATACGTGGCACTCAAAATTTGAAAAATGTACTCTAGAAAATGGCCCTGAGAAGATGTAGTGGACAATTGGGAGAGGACTTTGTTACTTTACCATAATCTCATCACCAAAGCAGTTTGCTGCATAGTTCCAGGCTCTGCATTTCTCTTAGCGATCAGACAAATAAACTTACGTAAGTAGTTATCTCAGTTACTTTTTACTCATTGCTCAGAAGATATTCCTGACACCCAAAATTAAGGAAAGGTTTATTTATCTCAGTTTGTGGAGGTTTCAGTCCATACTCCACTGGCTCTATGGCAGAGGGCAGCCATTCATGGTAGCAGAAGAGCAAAGGGAGGAGATGCAGCTGCAACTTCTAGCAAGCCTCTCTCCCTTTCTTCCACACTGACTCTGAAGACTGGAGCTCCTCCCAGGAAGTGGTGCCAACCATCCATCTTCCTGTCCCTTTCTATATCCTTATCTAGAGAGCTCTGAGTCACTCTTGGGAGGGCCCTTCAGGCCCTACAGTGGCCTCCATGCCCTAGGGAAGGGGTGTAGAGCTACACAATGTCCATGCGCTCCTCTTGTACAGGATGGGGATATTTACCAAGTAACAACCCTGGCTCTCTGCTGAGACAATTAACCTTCTAACTTCTCAAGTTCACACAATGTATCAACCACTGCAGTAGTGCTTGCAAGCCAGGGATTTAGCTCAGTGGCACAGTACCTGCTAGCAAGTACCAGGTCTTGGGTTCAATTCCCGGTACCAGAAAAAAGCAGTGCTTAGAGGACTAGTCATACTCATGATCACAGACTGAGTTATAGTTGGATGAGTCTTTCTATAAAAAGTGAGGGAACAATTCTTTGCATATGTCAGACATTGATCTTATTGCCTATTTTTTGTATCTGTCCTTTATGATGAGTGCGACAAGATAGCCATGCCTTTACTTTATTCACTCCTATTTCCTCAGCACTGGAAGAGCTCCAGATATGCAGCAGGTGCAAGGTACTTGATTATAAAATGAATTAGTGCTGGGCCTGGTGGCACGTGCCTGTGATGCCAGCACTTGGGGGGCTGAGGCAGGAGGATTGTAATAAGTTCGAGACCAGCCTGAGCTATAAAAGTGACTTTAACACCAGCCTGAACTGCATAGTGAGACCCTGTCTCAAAATAGACAAAGAGAGAGAGAGAGAGAGAGAGAGAGAGAGAGAGAGAGAGAGAGAGAGAGAGAGAAAAGTTTGGAAAAAAAAATGTTTAAAAAAATAAATGAAATAAAATGAATTAGTGACTGAATCTGCACACATATTGCCAATCATTCTGTGAGTCCCTTTTCCATCACTGTAACAAAATATTTTAGTTAATTCATGAAGACAAAAGGCTTACCTTGGCTCACAGTTTAAAAGATTCGAGTGGATGATTGATTGGAGGACCTTGTTCCTTTAAGCCTGTGCTCCGGCAGTGCAAGGTATCAGACTCACATAATAGGGCAAATGCTCACATGGCAGCCAGGAAGGAAAAGAGAAAGAGCTGAGTGTTCGAAAGATCTCTCATGAGGCCCCCATCTCCTTAGAGTTTCAGCACCTCATGGTGTGTTCTCTGTGGGGAACAAGCCTTCAACCCATGAGTCTTTGGAGGTCACTTACCCAACCCAGAGTACCTGAGGGAAGACTCGGCCCTGGGATCCCCTCTGGTTTCACATTGCATTGCAATCACGTCCTGAAACCCACAACAAAAGGGAGCGGAAGGAAACCCTCCGGAAGAGGCGTGGCTCGTCATCCAGTGCACGCGGGGGGCGTGGCTCGTCATCCAATACATGCGGGAGGCATATCTCGTCACGCAGTGCACGCCGGGCGCGCCTCATCATGCATTGCGCACACGGGCCATGCCTTGTCACCCGGTGCAGGCGCAGGTGCCATGCCTCATCATGCAGTGCATGTGCAGGGGGCAGGCCTCTTTACCCAATGCACACACAGGGAAGTTGGGGATGAAAAGGCCCCGCAGTGAAAGAGTTGTATGGACACAGCTCGTTCGCTTGCTGCATACCACCACAAAATTTTATAGGACCTTGCAGCAAGGTGGGTGTTGCCTGAGTGTGTATAGGAGAGGCGCAAGCAACATATATAAATATTCTGTGTCTGCTTTCCATACAAGTAAAAAGTAAAAAAAGAAAAGGTTGGTTTTGATATGTGGTGCACCACTGGCACGTTAAGAATGTGCATTTCCACCTGAACACCCTGGGTAAGTTTCCCCTGAGTACGTGACACCACCGAGTCAGAGCACGGAAGAAACAATTGCAGCCTTATCTAGAAACAACAGAGGACAGCAAGGAACAGCCACATCAGTCCTATCTCTGCCGCCTACTGCCTGTGACATGTCCATCAGTATGTGGGAATAATGATAGGTCCTACCCTATGAATTTATTGAAACATAAATCAATCAACTCACTTTGAAGTACATGAAAATGTATCTGACACATACCTCAAACATTACTTTTTTTTTAACATTCAGGAATGTTACATTATCCCACGGTAAGAATGGTCTCATATTCATTACTTATAACTGTCCATTAAACAAAATGCCTAAATACTGAAGATGCAAAGATAAATACTGCGACATCTTCCTTCAGATGTTCAAATCACAGTAAAAAGGAGAATTAAAGCATAAATAATTGTAAACATAAATAGAAAAATCACTGTAACGTTTGAAATCAGGTGGCTTTAAATGAGCTTTAATATAGGATTTGAATTATTCACAATGCTCTATTATATGCAGATTCCATTATATTTCATGTAGGTAATAAATCTAATAAAAATGAAATTTAAAGGGGGACATGTATTCTTTAAAGAGAGCTTGAAAACAGAAGTAGCGGACAGCGCTGGAAGATGCATCCAAGTTTATGCTGTAAATGGACTGTCAGAACTAAGAATGAAGTGTGACATTGATGAATTCATTTTCCAATGAGCAAGCAAATCAATAGATTGAACTAAATTGTGTTTAAGATGCCATTATTGTTTTATAGCCATGTCTACTTCTAAGCTTATGTAGAAATTAAAGGGTAACAAATTCCATGTCTGTAAACTAAGATTAGGGAATGGAAAAGAGAAATAATGAGCATCAAGACAGAATTTAAGGGGCCAGCTGAGTAGCTCAGAGAATTAACGTGCCTGCAAGCAGGCACAGGGGCCAGAGGTTTGATCCTGGGGTGTGCTGAGATGGCAATTGAGACTGGGTTTAGTAGAGCATGCCTGTAATTCCAGCACTTGGGAGGATGTAAACAGGTGGATCACTATGAGTCCAGTCTAGTAGTGAACCCTGAACACCCTGTAGACCCTTCTCTAAAATCACACACAGACGCACAAAAAGAGATTGGATTTAAGTGACACAGACAGAGACTATTACAGTTTGAATCTGGGGTGTTTTCAAAGTGGATGGAGTATAGAGGTGCTGTGGATGATTTGCTGTCAGGACTTGGGGTCTGACTTGAGGCAAGTCTTGGGTGCTGGTCCCCAAAGCCACAGAAGCCAAAATATTTATTCTACTGCTGAACCTCAGAAAGACCCGGTGTGCCAGCTGGACTCTGTTAAAGCAGGTGCAGGGCTTTAATGGAATGACAAATGTAGGCTACAGGCTCAGTGATTTCCACCTTGAACGGAAACTTCAGATGAAGAGATCACTGTCTGGTTTTGCCCATCGTTTTCACAGGCGAATCCTTAAACACACCAGAACAAGAAATTCTAAGAACCATGTTCATAAGTTTTTTGATATGTTTGCAAATCAAAGTCTATCCTTTCAGAAGAGAAAAACAGAGGGAGGAGAAACAAAAGAAAAAGTAAACTACAGAGGGAACAAGAACAGAAGTCAAGGAAAGATACAAGCATTTAAGTTTGTTTTTGACCCTTTTCTATTGGCTGCAGTTAGATGTCCCTGAGTGAATGACCGTCCTTAAGCTACTGTCCTTATACAATAGAATGTCTACCCCTGGAATGTTCTAGTTGATCTAAAACTTGGAGTCACTGAGAAGCATGAAATTCCTCGGACTCTTAGAATATTGGAGAATGAGCTTCTTAGTTTCCATGTGGAACATAGGTTATTGGTATGGGACATACTGTGGTTTCCTGTTTTTTTTAATAATAACTATTGTTAAGAGAGATAGAAACAAGCAATCTTTTCATCAAACTGTGAAGAGAGCCAACATCACTAGTTAAGCAAACTGGATTACTGATGTGAGCACAATATACAGTGTCATAACCATGAAACAGCAAGCCATTCCTTCACAGAAAATGATACTCCCACCCCAGATGGGCCCTCTTCAATTTTATTACTTTTTAATGTCTTCCTCAGATAAAGAAAACATTTATTAGTATAAAGGACTAGTATCATTTTTATTAGGGCTATTTACTGTAGCAGAGTAGTTGAAACACAAGTGATCACATTGAAAATAAGACACCCTTCTTGACTTGAAATTTGCCAGGAAAGTCATTTTTATAAAATGATCTATGAAGCCATTCTGCAAGAATATAAAAATATATAAAAACACTAAGGGAGCAATAAAAATGCAATGTTTTTGTTGCCTTCTTTATACTAATTTCTACATTTATTTTATGTTGAAGAAAATGCAGTATGATTTGCAAGTGAAATTCTTCATGAGGGCCAGGAGAAAACCAGCAAATCATGAGAATTTTTGGATGGTTATGCCATTTTGCTTGCTTTCCTCTCTAATTAAGAGCTTGACATGAGTATCAAAAACCTCTAGCAAAAATAGATTCTCCATGATTTTCAAATTCATATTCCCCTTTCATAGATAGGACAAAATTATATGTTCTTATTTTGAAGATGTGTGAATTATCAGGATAATTGGTTATTGTGATTAAATATGAATCAAAGGCAAGAGACAAAGCACTGTTTGTTTTCAAACTATTTCTCAAGACTAAGGTCCCACTGGAGGCAAAGGACTCATGCTGCTTTTCCTACCTCTGTCCTCACAAATCACTGTTTAAGATTCTGGGTTTATGCACATTCACTAGCTCTTTATGTTTGCAGTCTCTTCAGAAATTCTGGAAAATATCAAAACAGGTAAAAATTATTAAGAACTGACAGCTGCAAAAGGTCACTGAATTAAATGCACAAGGGTTATCTCTAGTGCATCATAATACACAGAGAGAGAAGTTAAATGACCATCACAGTTTGTTAAAAGGACTCTCCAATCCTTTTTACCATCTGGTTTCATAAAGGAGTCAGTGTCCTTTGCCTATTTTCAACACCACACAAATCAGAACATCAATTAACCAGTTGTAAAATGTGCATTTTTCTCCAACCCCTTTATTATCAGAGTGAAGCCCAAAAAATTGTAAGAAAATGGAGTAGGGAGATTAATGGGGGAGATAAAGTGAGAGAAAACTAAAGGTACATAAAACTCTGACTGGGCCGGGCATAGTGGCGCATGCCTGTAATCCCAGCACTCGGGAGGCTGAGGCAGGAGGATTATTGTGAGTTCGAGACCAGCTTGAGCTATAAAGTAAAAAACTCTGACTCATTTAAAGATTGAAAGCTTCCTTCCTGCCCTGAAGTAGTTCCAGGACTGAATTTCTCAACACTGAAAAAAGGATCTCAAGTTTTAGTCTAACTTAATTTATACAAACATATTAAGCATTTTTCTTGTATTTGAGTCTCCTTAAACTGTGCAGAATTTGATAATTTAAAAAATTAATGAAATATTTAAGGCTCTACTGGGAAGACACCAAAGGCTATTTATAAGTGAAGCAGAGTAAAAGGCAAAAAGTAGAGTGAAGGGGCAAGGGCCATGAACCCGGGAGAAACTGAGGTAACCCTGCCATCGCAGCTTCTCACAGTGCCCGTGCTCATCAGAGGTTTGAGAGCAGCCAGAAGCCTGGAGCAAAGCAGAGAAGGGACACAATGTCTGAAGTGAAGCCCACAGCTTACCCTTGGAAGACAGAGGATGGGACCACCACGTGAGGAATGCAGGCTGCCTCAGAGGGCTGCAAAGGGAGGGGAATTGATGCCACCCCACCCGTAGCTTCCACAGAGAATATAGCTCTGCCAATGTCTTGATTTATATAACCTGTCAAATCTAGTTGGACTTCTAATCATTGCAGTTGCAACATAGAAAGTGCATGTCATCTTAAACTACTACATTTGTAATAATGTAATAGCTGTAGAATATTTTAAAATGTGTGTGTGTGTGTGTGTGTGTGTACTCTGTCTTGACATGTCCATTAAAGAAGATGATTTTTAATCTATAATTATTTTATACTTCTGGATTTGGAGTGGTAGTACCTTTTCCTTGACACATACCACATTAACAAATACATGACTAATAAAACTTAAGGATTCAGTGTGTGTACCATACGGGCACTGAAGGTTGTGAAAATCACACTCTACACTTTATACATTGAGGAGGTAAGGCCACCTCAGCCTCTCAGAGCTCGATCTGATGGCAAGGTAAGGCTCAGTTTCTTCACGCTCTCTTCGGTTGTGTGTCCAACCAAGTCAGAAGCAATTATTAACAGCTACACATCTTTCGGCTGAGTTGCTTATTAATTACACATTTCCAAGTTGGCCAAGAGATCTTAACAAGTCCCAATCTACTGAGTGTATCTGGGATTTCCTCTTAGAAGATGAAAGCATTTTGTCATCCTGAAATTGATCTGTGCTCAAAAGTTCAGTATTTTAAGCAGATTCACTTAAGGAAAAAGTGGTGATATACTCAAGGCCGTGATCTGCAAAGAAGGGAAATAGATCTATGGCACTGGTAGCTTTACTCAGTCCAGCAGTTTTCAAGCTAGGCAAGAATATTTGGGAAACTCTAGACAAGAACACTTGGAAATTCCTGGAGCTACTTATGTTGTTACGATTCAGGGTTCACTTTGATGTCTAGTAAGCAGACTCCAGGGTGCTACAAAATATCCTATGGTGTCCTCATTTTCTTCTAACTCAAACACATATATCAAATAATTACTCAATCCAAAACAGCATTAGGACTCAGACAGAGAAACTAGACAATTTGCAGCTAGGATTAGAAGTGCATGCCTATACTCATGGCACTCTGGGAGGCTGAGTCAGGAAGATCCAGCCAATCCTGGTCAATTTAGGGACTTGTGAGATCTTTCTAAAAAATACAAAATAAGGAATGGATGGGTTGTCACTTATTTTGAAGTCCCGCACTTTCACTTCTTGGAGTACTGAAGAAAAAAAGAAAAGGAGGAGGGTACAAGAGAGGACAGGAGAGAAAGGACAGGATAAAAGGTACAGGAGAGGAAAGGAGAGAGAGAGAGACAGAGATGCACTTAGGTCATAATCTAGCTTTGTGCTCTCCATTTTTTTCCCTGATACAAAGAAAAGTTAAATTTCCCAGGTTCCTATAGAACCGTATGAATAGCTCCCAACCAACGAGATAACAGAAGAAGCAACAGCCACCACTGCAGGCCTGATCTTGGATGCCACTGCATGGCCAGACACATGCTCTCTTCTTTCTAGTAACTAGAATTTCCAAATGCTGGAAATAGAGGCTCCACCCCTTGGATTCACCCTTTAAAGAGAGTCACTGAGGATAGCCTCCTTATCTGTACTTGGTCCTAATATGAGTAATGAAATCTGTTAAGTCACCAAGATTACAGGTTAATCTATCTGACAGCATTCGCTCAACTATAAGATCTTTGGTGTCTCCCTGCCTCTCAACACCTTGAGTGCAGTCATGAAGATGGAACCTCTGAATAACCTGCAGGTGGCTGTTAAAAACAATACTGATGTCTTCTACTTCAGCTGCCTCATCCCACTCAATGTGCTTTTTGTAGAAGATGGCAAAATGGAGCGTCAAGTCTTCCTGGCAACATGGAAGGATATTCCCAATGAAAATGAACTCCAGTTTCAGGTTAAGGAATGCCACTTAAATGCTGACACTGTTTCCAGCAAGTTGCAAAACAACAATGTTTATACTATTGCCAAAAGAAATGTGGAAGGACAGGACATGCTGTACCAATCCCTAAAGCTCACTAATGGCATTTGGATTTTGGTTGAGCTACGCATCCAGCCAGGAAACCCCAATCATACGCTGTCGCTGAAATGTAGAGCTCCTGAAGTCTCTCAATACATTTATCAGGTCTACGACAGCATTTTGAAAAACTAATGGACTGGTCCAGTACCCTCCTGCCACCCTGTGATTGGTGCAAGCCAAGAACTCTTAACTGGAAGAAATTGTACTGCTGTGTAGAATCCAAACCCAAACACACTGAGGCCACCCACCAAGGTAGTGACTAGTCTAACCTGTGCGAATGGCACAACCTTTTGTATAGTTTTAGCTTCCTGTGAACATTTGTGACCATTGCTTCAGTCACTTCCACCTCCTGCCTTGCTGCTGCTGTCCCTTAATTGTGGGCTTCTCCGTGCTGTGCCAACAGCTGGCTTTTTCTACACCCTCTTTTGAGTGTAGTTTGGTATTTTGTAATTGAGAGCTCATTTCAGAAGCAGAAAATAAAGAGCAAAAATTAAAGCAAGGGAAAGTGTCACCAAAAAAAAAAAAAATCTTTGGGTTTCAAGACCTTTAGGTGTCATTCTCAACTGTTCATGTGTATATTAGCAAATTACTTCTCATTGAGTAGCTTAAGCAATACCATCTTACTGTTCCTAGCTCCACAAGTGGAGGTCAGCATGGAGTGGTTCATCTGGGTTCTCTGCTCAGTCCTCCAAGGCCAGCTTGGGATGCTGAGTGGGCCAGTGAGGACTTTACTTCCTGGCTCATCTAAGCTCTTGACTACACTCAGTTCCTTCCACTCTAGGACCATGTTGCCATCTCTGGTTGGCTGTGACCCAATGGATGGTACCTGCTCTCAGTGACAGTCACACTTTCCCCTAAGCTTTCATTCATCACTATCCAGGTGACCCCACTCCCCTCACCCTGTTCTTTAACATCTGCCTCCAACTAGCCTAAGTTTTCTGCCTTCTATAAAGGTTTCTATGATTTTGCCAAGGCCAGTGGATAATCCAGCATAGCCTTGTACTTTGAAGACTCAGCACTTTAAAACCTGTAGAATCCTTTTTGCTCTATAACACAGTGTAATAGTATACTACATGAACATAGGTTCATACAGCTTGGGGGTGCAGACCTATTGGGGTTCATTCTGCTTACCATAGGCAGCAAACTGAAGAGTGAGTTTTCAGAGGCCCACAGGACATTGTTACACTGATAGTGAGAATGAGTCACGCAGCCCATCTTACTGTTGCTGTGGCGGTGGCTCTTGAGGTCTGCTCGGTGGTCAGAATTGTCACATTTAAGGATTTGCAAGTATCTGAGAATGTCCCATTGCTAATATCTGTTTCATTGTTTTATCTTCAGTCTATATATCTCAGACTTATTGTCATTTCTCTAATAAAGTATATTTAGTCCTCCTTCCACAGAGCACTCTTGAAGATCCTTGAACAGTTCTTATCATTATCTATATAAATATTCAAGTAACAGAATCAATCCCTCTGAGAATTAATCCAAAGCATGCATAGCCGTTTATGAAGTGCAAGGCTTTCTGCTCCTCTCTTCTTATAGCCAAATGGAAGTCACTAAACAACCACAGCACCTTCTCCCAGTAAACCCACCACCAGCCTCAGGATTCCTCTTATGTCAAGGTTTCAGGAGTCACTATCAATCAAAAACAGCCATTGGACCTTAAAAATTGATGGTTCAGAGTAAAAAGTCAGGTGAACATCCATGTCTATTGGCTCTCGTTTATCCACTTATATTTCTATGTTAATCTTCATGGACTTGCACACTGGCTTTGCTGATCCAGTTTGTTTCTGATTTTTACTCTTTACTTACTTAAAGAAAAATATCTCTTAGAATTAGCCAAGTTGGAATTAAAGAATAAGATGCCAAACTCCCTTCATACATTTCATCTCCATCAATCTAACATTTTCATAAAGTGGATAAAGTTCACAACCCAGCCATAGATCCTGAACCTGGATCCCTTCTGAGCTCTGAGGAGAAAATTGTCTTTGGTATGGGTAGGAGAGTTTTGTAAAGCTTTCCAGGAACATTTTGAGTGGCTGTAGGCACTATATAATATAGCTTTATTATGAAATACCTGGTTGTATTATGGCGCTAGTTCTTCTGTCTGTAAATCACATCCTCTTTACTCCATTACAGTGAAATATTGCACTACAGCACTCTAACTTCAGCAGAGAGTGTTGCAAACATAGTTGCTGTGTTTCCTGCATCTCTCCCTACAGTTCATAATACATCCCTTGGGACATTGCATTTACTTCAGTGCTTGCAGTTTTTGCAATCTCAACATCAAGATCATATGTGCAAAGGGATAGTAATGTCCTCTCTAGGCATCTAAGTTCTGTCTTTAGCCATTTAGAGATTATCAGCATTATTGAGAGGATGCAGCCACATAGGATGTATTCATCTAAACCCACAGCAGATTCTGACCACAAAAAGATGGTGGATTATTAATTATCATGACCAGTTTAACTTATGCTAGCAAACAAATAAGCTGATAATGCTATGGTAACTCCAAGTTTCATGAACAAAGATATTCTTTAGACACATCATATACTAAAAATCAACTCTATTCTTTCCACTACCCTTTGTTTTATGAGGCAAAGCCAAAGCCTACTGGCAGTGGGTCATTAAGATGCAGTCACGTAAGTCAGTATGAGTTTGAGGACCACTGGACATGGGAAATATACTCTTCTGCCCCAGAATTATGTAAACATTGATGATGCCAAATAACACCGCAGTGATCTTCTGAGATCTCTTGTGGAGTAGTTCATAGTGCTTGGAATACTGCCTTTCCTTCTTGACATGGTGCATTCCAAGCAGCTACCATTTGGAGTGCTACATAAAATAAAATGCAAGCGAGTTGAAGACTTACCACTAAATTGTTAGTCTCCTTACTTCTTCAGTTTATCCCTATCAGTGTTTTCCAGAATTACTGTTGTATAGAAGAAACTAATAGATTTGCTCAACATATAATTGAGTGACTAAAACCTCAAGGTTTAGAAGCTAAACTATGACAATGATAAATCACTACCTGTTATACGTAATGTCCATCCATCTATACTTTTATGGTGTGATGGTTCAAACTGATCAATAGGAAAATTTTATATGAAAATGCAGATTATGCAGGAAAGTCAGAAGACTGGCAATGCTAGACTTGGATTTAGAAGGACACTGAGGATGTCATGGACTACACACCCTTGTGGACATGATGGTTTCACTTTGCAGCCCAGCACACTCATTCTAATCAAGGGCTTTACACCATTTCTTACCAACAATAAACCCTTTCTACCTACACCATGGTCCATGGGAAAGTTATATGGACATGCAGACATTCAGACCCTACCCCAGACCTACTGAGTTAGAAAGCTCAGGTAGCTCATGTGTCCCCATCTAACCAGAGAGGACTTGGTGCAGTGTCACTTGACTCATATGGTGTGTTACAGTTTGTGTTCAGGTGTTCTCCCAAAGCCTCATGTAGTCATTGGGCAGGTTGCTAGGGTTTATGATTAAGTCCTGATCCAAGGCTGGGATTATGAGTGTCAGTGCTGCTGGGATTATGGGTGTGAGTGCTGCACCCATGGACAGCCTGAGTGCAATATGAAGAAAGGAGAGAGGCTTACTCTCAGCTGCTGCTCCCATCACCTCTACCTTTCTGCTCTTGCTGTTTCTCTGTTTTCTGCTGTCATGAATCACTTCCCTCTGCCATGTGCCACCCTGCTGCACATGGACTGAAACCTCCACACACCATGAGCTAATAAACCTTTCCTTTCTCAATTTTGGGTGTCCCAGCAATGAGAGAAAAGTAACCAAGACATGGCAAAAACCACACACTCAGTCTCTTGGTGGGGTTGTCACAATTTCTACCGCCTTTGGCTTTTAGCCTCACTTCTACCTTGCTCCTTTGCTTACTTTGTTTCTTGAATTGAACACATCACAATGCAGCATGGCCTTCTCCAGCTTCCCCAAAGACAGTCACAGCAGGATGTCCTCCACACACATTCATAGATAATTTGGCATCTCAGAGAGGCAAAGACATCATCACTCTATATTAATAATGCTCCAAAAACTAATATTTTTTTCTGTTTGGAATTGTAGGAATTCTGGATGAAATAGGACATCGTGAATGTCACAGAGCCATATGGTTCTCATAATGGACCTTCTGGTGCCCTCTCAAAAGATAGGTCTATATCCTGATTCCTGAATGGGTAATATGGCCTTGACTTAGAAAGGGTCCTTTCTGACATTAAGGAAGTATCTAGAGTTGAGAGCATCCTGGGATGGCTGGGGTGGCTCAAAATCTGTTGGCGATTATTCTTAAAGGAGACACACAGAGAAGGGGACAAGGGAAAGAAGAGAAGTCCACAGGAGACAGGCGGAGTTTGGAGTGATGCCGGCATCCATCAGGAGCAGGACTGGGGGAAGTATGGACTCTCACTTAAAGCCCATGAAGGGCACCACCCGCTGCCACTTCAGCTTCGAACTTTGAACTTTTCGAACTTCGATGACAAATGCCTGCTGTTGTACCCCAAGGAGCGTATAGAGGCTTGATTTCACAGCCACGGGAAGCTAATACCATTCTCACGTCTGGCCACCTGTTTTCCTCCTCTGAGTGGTATCATGGTTGGGGAAAATGACAGCAGGTGGAGGGAGGAGTTCAAAAGAGGTCTTCACAGGTGCATCAGAGCCAAAGGCCCGCAGCGTGGACCCCACGGGAGACTGGCTAGGGAGGAGGAGAGGGGCGTGCGGAACTCGGTGTCCGGGCCACTGGACCACAAACCACATTTTAACAAGTTTTCTTAGGAACTTACTTGCACGTTCAATGTTGAGAAGCCCTCGGGCTAAGTTAGCAAATTTGCCCAAGTGCTGGTGTTCACCCGGGTGTACAAGTGCTCCTTTTCCTCTGCCTTGTTTAAATCTATAAGATGTTAGTAGAGATGCAAGTTCCATGAGAATTCAGAATAAAAAGACATTCAAGTTGTAATTTACGGGGCAAGGCCCTTCTAACTCCTTAATATGACACTCTGAAAACAGAGCTAGATAATGTACCGCACGAAATGTTTGAGAACTCGGAACAAAGACAAGCGCTGATAATGCATTCATTGCTGCTTGCTATCACCACCCAGGTGAAAGGCATCGCTTTATTAAAATGTTTACCTAAAAATGCATTTCATCTGACAATTGAGAACAACAAAGGCTCACAAAATTGCCACTGGGAATTTGAATGCAAGAAATTCTCACCTAGGACTCGAAATAATAGCCTATTAAAATTACACTGGGAGAGTGGAGATTCATGCAAAGTGAACGATTAAAGAAAGTCCAGAGCCAGTAGGGGAGAGGAGAGAAGACGAGGAGGGAATAATGAATACATCTGCCAGTCCCAAATGCAGAAATGCCAGCCCCACAAAGCAATGCCTGGAATAAAAGCCTTTATTTTTTCGTGCTCATCACTGGGCTGATACTGCCCAGTTTCTATGGTTGACAGCACATCTGAAAGCACAGGACAGAGGAGGCAGGCAGCTCCATATCATCTGCAGGTTTTCACGCAATGCGGGAAAGAGGTTATACTGGACAGGTTGAGAGAGGGTGAGAGAGAGAGAGAGAGAGAGAGAGAGAGAGAGAGAGAGAATTTTCAATTGATCTCCCTTAAGAAAATATTTAGGGGTATATTTTGGTTTTTGTCTTTTTCAAGACAGGGTCTCACTATGCAGTTCAGGCTGGCCTTAAGCTCATTTTGTAGCTCAAGCTGGTCTCAAACTCACAACAATCCTCCTGCCTCAACCTCCCAAGTGCTGGGATTATAAGCATGCGCCACCATGCCCGGCCTATTTAGGGGTATTTTTAAATGAAAATAGTCACGAAGTATGAAGTGGTAAACCTTATGATTTCATTTTATCTTGAGTCACACAATACGAAATCTGAGCAAATATTAGAAGAGATTCAGTAATTCAAGTAAGAAAATTAAAAAGGAAGCACAGCCAGTTAGGTAATCTTTGGTATCCCTGGGATTGCACAGGGTAAAACAACAATAAAGAAAGTGGAAATATAAAAAATAATAGGAAATTTATTACCTTTCTACCTAGTACATGAATGACCTAATTCATACCATCTCAATCCTTACAAACTCAAAGTGGATAAAAATCAGCTCTATGTTGTAGACAAAAAAAAATGAGGTTTAGAAGAGATATTGTCCAGGTCGTGTGAATAGCAAGTCACAGAGGACAATAGAAATAAATAAATCATGTTTGAAGAGGTCACAAGATGAGATGCTGTGAGTTGCAGTCATTGTGAATTCAGTACTGCAGTACAGAGGTAAGGTGGGTAACACAATACAAGTATACTTGAGTTACTCAAAACATTCATGCTTGCCTGTATATTGCAGTCTATGTAAGGAACATTATTGGTTTAAATGAATAATAGGGTTATTACAGAAGGCTTTTAATTCCTAAGGCATTTGGGAATTAGCATAAGTCTAGAAACATGCAAATGAGGAAAGCTACTAAAATTGGCAGGAGAAAATGATCTGCTCCACATAATTGAATCTCATTCATTTATTCAGCATCTTTTATTGAGCGGCTATTTTTGGCTAGCACCTTTAGGCAGTGAGGATGCAAAGAGAAATTTGACAAAGTCTTCACTCTCCAGGGATTGATCCCCATTAGTGGGAAAGGTAGGGGTGCTTTGAACAACACGATTCAATGTGAAAGGTGCCATAACACAGATAAGAAGTACAAAGCACATCTGCATAAAAACAAATATAATCAGCCACCACATCACATTCCAGGGACTTGGGGATTCTGGCACCCTGAAAGTAGAAGTTGATCCCATCTGCTAAGACCAAAGGGAAGACCAAAGGAAGAACAAGACAGGAAAGAACCAAGATCCCATGTAGAAATAGTTTTACCCATGTCCTAGGACCTCCACTCCCTATATGAATACCACAAGTGCTTACTGCTCTTTGGTTAGCAGCTTCCTTTGAAGCCATAACAAGCTTAGGTGTTACAGAGAAGCATCTTTCTAATGGGTGTCTTGCATCCCGATAGCCCCTGTTCCAATCTGTGCTTCATGCTGCAGCCCCAAAGGTATTGGAAACTGTATCAGATTCTCACTCATCATCTTGTTTTTTGCTTTTTTCAAGGCCTTCATATCCTCTAACTCTTATTAACCTACCACAAAACACACAGGGCATCTGAGAAGTCTGGCCTGACCTTCAGTCCCATCTGTGCTGTTTCTCGTGCCTTCCAGCTAGAGAACAGCTGGACTGGCACTTCTCCGATCCTGGTATCTGAAGCCAGCTCTTGGCTGCCAAAGTCTGCAGGGACCCTTTCTTCATTGCCAGGGTCTCCTCACAAACTGACATGCTAACTAACTTCTTACTCACATCTGTGTCTGTAGACGTGGTTCTAACTCAGCCCTGTCACTTACCAGCTATGTGACAATGATCTTGAATTCTTCACTAGTAAAAGTTGGTATTACAACTAGAACCAGTTCCTAGAATAATTAATTCAGATCCGATAATGTATGTGAAATATTTTCCATGTTACTTCTAATTCAAAATTCATTCTCTAGGAGTCAACATTTTCCCTAGTAGTTTTTCTTATTTTCTTTCTGTTACATTTTTTCTGCCTATGTTAATGTCCTACAGTTTAACTATGATATGTTTGGGTAAATCTAGTTTTATGTATCTGCATGTATTCACAGTCAAATACTGGTTTAAATACTTGTTTCTTGTTTTAATTCTGTAAAAGAAGTGTTAAGTTTTCTCTTTAAATATTGCTTCTTTACCATTTTATCCATTCTTTTCTTTCTTCCATCAATTATTGTTTGTGTAGAGAAAATGTGCCCCAACTGAGGAACACTGGGAGTCAGAACTGACCAACTTGATCTGCGGGGAACAGCTAGCCAGTGCTCTGGGGCCTTTGGGTCACACGGTCTCCAGACACAGCTGTGGGTAGCATAACTGATGGGCACAGCTCTGTTCAAATTAACTTCATGCGCAAAGCTGGCAGCTGACCATGTGTGGCTCGTTTTTGTCATTGGCCTGCCTCTGGCTTTCAACACACTCTTCTGGGTCATTTGAGTGTAGTCTTTCATTGTCCAGGGGCTGATTTAGAGTTCTGTCTGACTTCAGTATTGACAGCAATGCAAAATAATTGTTGTCCATTGATAGAAAATCCTGATCCATGAAGATTCAATTTAATTGCCACTCAGCACTGAATGGGAAAGTCTGTTTAGCATCCTCTGTCTGTAACGCACATCATTGTTCTTTTACTTGATATAACTCGTCTGTGACTTGTTCAAACCACTGGAAACATTTTGACAGACTTCATCATTAATAATGAGCTAAATCAAATCTTT
>PVKA01030377.1:0-27373 GCA_004027165.1 Ctenomys sociabilis
TGTCAACAGAGTGAAAAGACAACCCACAAACTTTGAAAAAATCCTAACTAATAAGCAATCAGACAGAGGTCTACTGTCTAGAATTTATAAAAAACTAAGATATAACAGGGCCCTCAAATTTAAAGACCCAATTCAGAAATGGGCATCTGAGATGAATACACACTTCTCAGAGGACGAAATTAAAGAAGCGAACAAATATGTGAAAAAATGCTCCACATCGCTAGCCATTCGTGAAATGCAAATAAAAACAACACTGAGATATCATCTCACTCCAGAAAGAATGGCTATCATAAGGAAATCAACCAACAACAAATGTTGGAGAGGTTGTGTAATTGATTCTTGATCCAATGCTGGGATTATGGGTGTGAGTGCCCTGGGGTCAGTACTCTGCATTACGATATGAGGAGGGAAGAGAGGCTAGCTGGCTGCCTGAGCTGCTGTCACTGCCTTTGCTCTCTGCTCTTTGCCGCTGACACGGAAGGCTTCTCTGTCTGTGGTGTTTGATTATAATTAGATTTTCAGTTTTGTGTTTATATACGGCAAAAAATATTTCCCTTCAAATATTCCCTTTGAAGGGAATTGGCATAACTTTTGTTGCTGCTTGTTTGTATTTTAGGGAAGCATCTACAGGGAGTTCAGGATCTCACTACTAGATCCAACTCCAAGTGATCCACCTGTTTACAGCCTCCCAAGAGCTGGGATTACAGGCGAGTGCCTCCACACCCAGTCTCAGTTGCAGTCTCAGCACGCCCCAGGGTGGAGCTGGCACAGCAGGCCTGGGAATTAACCCTGGCCCCTGTGCCTGCTTGCAGGTACTTTAATCCACTGAACTATTTGGCTGGTCCTGGCATAATGTTTTAATATTCTCTCTCTTTCTCTCTTTTTCCCCCCACTCTCCTTCCCTCCTTTTTATTTCCCTCCGTCCTCCCCTTCCTCCTTTTCTCCTCTCCTCTCCAGATCTTTCTGTTTTTCCAGTTGCCCTTGAACTCACTGTGTAACCCAAGATGCCTTTCAGCTGACATTAACAGTAACCCTCCTTCCTCAGACTCCTAAATACTGATATTATAGGCATACACAACCACATCCAGCTATGCTCATTATTTTAAAAATCTTCCTGGTTCACATGTCATGTTTAAATGTGTCTGTTTAAATCCTTTGAAATATGTGTGTGTGTGTGTGTGTGTGTGTGTGCGCGTGTGTGTTTCTTAACCAGATTTACAGGGATGTTGTCAGCTTTTTAGTTTTACTCCATGAATCACTTCTTTATTCTGCTGATAATTTTTGCTTCTGTTTTGCATGATGTCCCTGTCTTATTCTATTTCCATGATCTCTTTATATCTATTTCATTCAGATTTACTGTGTTTTCTTATTGATTTGGACACCTGCTCTTAAGTTTCATTTTATTTAATTGCTGCATTTATATTTACATACTTCCTTCGTGGTATAATTGATTGACATCACATAATGAGTGATAAAAAGTAATTTACTTATTATTTATTATTCAATACTTTGCAAGTTCATTGTGATTTACATTTAAATGATGAATTCACAAGTTAAGAGTATTTTTGTGACTCAATGTGTGTGTTTTAAAATTTTTCATATGTACTAGAACGTACTATTTGCTTCTCTTTCTTGCCTTGGTTTTACTCCTACCTTTCTGGAATTCACATTAAATATTCATATGGATTCCTTTATCCTGTCTTTCAGATTATTATTCTATATTCCTTGGTGATTTGGAGTAGATTCCATTTACCAGATATCTCAGCTGACTGATTTTTATGTACATTCTTTTCTTGCATGAGAATATTATTTATTTTAGTTATTATGTAGTTCAGAGTAAGAATTTTCAACCAGGTTTTCTTTCTGCCTGCTTGCTTCTGCTTTATGTTGTCTATATTCCTACATTATTCCTCTAAATGATGTTTATGGTGAATTCTGATTCTTTCCCTCTATGGTCTATTACTTTGCTCCTTTCTTAGGTAGACATTATACAAAGGGGTTGCTATATTCTTCAGATGTCTTTTTTATATAGCTGACATTCCCCTAGAACTTTTTATTCTTTTGTTGGTATTGTATCCCAAGGAGAATTCACCACATTCCAAGCCTGCTCCTGTGTCCTTTCAAGAGAATTTATAAAACTGAGCAGCTAGGAGGTTTCTTTACTGCTAAGAGCCTGTTTTATTTTTCTGGTCAGAACCATTTCCTATTCTCTGACTCACAGACATGTGACACTGTCTTCAGGTGACCATCTGCCTTTCTGTGAACTGAGCTGCTTGCTTGTTCTCCCAAGCATGATGATCTTCTTGAGATCCAATCATCAAAGGTAGTATTTGAAAATATGTGAGGAAAAATTTTGAGATTTGATAGCTCTGGGTTACTATGGACATTTAGGGCAAGAGGTTTGATATGGTAAACACCCCCCAGTGCATGGAAAACCCCCACAAAATAAAGTACTACATTAAAATTATAATAGATTCTTTCAGGGCTGTGATGGCAGAAGAGTTGAAGTATAGGAATGGCTCATTCATTCTTACCTCTACCCTCAGCATCTCTAATGATGACAGATGCCATGACATTGCCTCCAGTTCGTACTGCAAGATAATGGCATTCCCCTGTCCACCTTATAGTTGCAAGATGGCAATAGATGTTCTAGCCAGCACACTACCGGGATGTTAAAGCACAGAGAACTCAGAATGAACAACCCTTATGTACAACCTCTACCTAAGAAAGGAGCAATGTAATATACCATAGAGATCAAAGTGTTCTTTCCCTATCAAGATTCTCAGCTCTTTCTAACTTCTGTGTTGGTTTCCTATGAGCCAGTCATAGGGGACTTCCTGAGATTCTCAGTTTCTGTAAATATCTGAAATATCCTTATACTCTTTTTCACTGTCTGGAATCTCCAAGGTAAGGACAAAGGAAGACACAGGCCTCTTCTATTAATATTCTATTTTGCTGCCTTACTAGGGATGCTTTCTTAACAGCATATGAAAAAAAAAGATACATGGATTTGAAAAAAAAGCAACAAGGGGAGTTGCCACAAACTAAACAGAATGAAGAGTTAAACTCATATGTAGATAGCAATAATGTTTAATTTTTAAAAAATTAAAACAGGGCCTTTACACTGAGTTACATCCCCAGGCATTGAAACATTGTTACTTTAAAATAAAGTGACAGCCTCATTAAATTACCTGGGCTGACTTAGCCTTGCATCTTCTTGCTTCCCTCACCCCCCTTTCTTCACTCAGCCACCCAAGAGAGCTAGGATTTTACAAGCAGTAAGCACCGCATCCTTCGAGCCACACCCACAAAGCCTTGTTGAAGCCCTAGTTTTGAGTTGATTATGTTCTTGAACTCTGTAACCTGACAATCATGGATCTCTGGTTCCATATATTGCTGAAAGTGTTGAAGAAGCCAGTTGTCTTGGATGTCAACACAGTATATGGAAAAATGAAGAGGAGAAAATTGAGCTTTCCATCTTTCATAACAAGTTTGACATCCATTGTCACCTGCCCAAAGACAAAACAAACCATTGAAAAATAATCTACCTGTAATTGAAGCTACAATTAAAAACATGTCTGCCCTTGCAAATGAGCTCACTTTTCTTTGCTCTCAGGTTGCTGCAGTTGTGCAAATGAACTGAGATATGGAACAAATTCTGGCTCCACTGGCTTGAATCAAATGCCCATGGTGTAAGACAAATTCCCTCATCAGGTCTGCTCAACTGCATGTGGAACCACGCACACTGTCTCCAAAGCCAGGGTGGTGGTAGTTATTTTCTGAGGCCAAGTATCCAACTCCAAGGCTTGAGGAGGAAGGGATTATCTCGGCTCATGGCTGTGGTTGAGTAGGTTGTATGAGCCACAGGAGCAAGCATGTTCTGTGTCACTGAAATCTCTGTAGTGGCTTCTGTAAACCAAACTTCTGGCCTCTTGCCTACCTTTAGAAAGCCATCTCACTTGTGTATGAGAGAAGATGTGCATGCTCTGCATCTGTCTCTCTGAAGAGCTGTGTAAACAGATGTGTGTTAGGTGCATTCTGTAATATGGTTGATAATACTGATTTCATCCTGCAGAACATTTTTAAGCTTCAATGATATCTTTCACTTTGCCATCATTTCTGTATGGACAGCAGATAGGCACACATTCAGAAGTGAGCTTCTTGACCTGAACAGTGAAACCAGAAAACTATCAAGGCCTATGAGCTGCTGCATCTGAAGATATACCGACATAAAATGACTAATCAATTTTTCTAATATGTAATCATGCAAATACTTGAACAGCTGCATGGGTGTGGTGTTGGTCAACAACAGAAGTGCTGACAGTGTTTCTTCAGGCACATCTTCCTGAAAAATATATTACAAAAAACAAATACTGCTGCCTTGTTAACACTGACAGACCCATCCTCCCAGGTTGGGTATTGTGGTGATTCACTCGCTAGTCCTAGCAACCAGCCCTAATCTCTGTGCTAGTCCACCAGTTCATCTACTGTGGTGCTGGCCAGAAGAGAAACATGCAGCTTTTTCAACAGCAGCCTCTCTTAAAATTTCCTGGCAAATGTCCTTAGCAGCAGACAGCAGCAAAGGGCTTCTTAGATTTAGCAACACGATGTGCACTAAGACTAACACTGAGCTCAGATGCATTTGATGAAGTAGCAATCTTCAATAATTGTTTCAGTTCTCTGTGTTTATATTTTTTCTTCTAAACAATAACAAGCACATGTCTTTCATTGTGGGGTGCTTGGTGTCCACAAGGCACAACAGTTTTAAAGGCTTTTGGCTTTGTTGGCTATTTGGTCCCCACATGCTACACAAAGCAGGCTGGAGAGTGTAAGTTACCAGTTGTGGAGAGCCCAGCCTTGAAGGAGGACTCTTGCTGTTTTCTTTTATTTATTTACTTACTTGTTTTTTATTTTATTCTGAAACAAAAAGCAAGAGGCAGTTTCAAAACTGATTAATAGGACAGTTTCAATAATTAATACATTGTGGGTGCTGGGAAGGTGGCTCAGTGGAGTAAGCACTTCCCTGGCAAGCACAAGGGCCTGAGTTCAATCCCCAGTTCCACCAAAAATATAATAATAATTATAATGATTAATACATTGTACATTGTTATCTTCTTAGTGCTTATCCATAGTACAAGATGCACACAAGATATCCTGTCCAAACACTATTACTATAAATCGTTCCTCTCATTGAATTAAGCAAGAGTAGCTGTATATCTATCCCACTACTCTTTATATACAAATACAAAATGGTTCTTCCTTTGTATCCACTTTTTTTGATTAGTCTTTTGAGTGATGAGTATTCCAATGGCATCTAAGTATTATAGGTGTGTAAATTCAGAAAAACAATCCAACACAGTCCAGCAGTCCACAATAGTAGTGGGTTATCTGCAGAAGTGGCTCACTTGAGCCTTTCACCGCTCAGAATATTAATTTGGCTTTACTTGATATACCTTGATTTTATACTTTTCTGCTGGATGGTTAAGACCAAGATAAAGTGAGATGTATAGAACAAGAAATGTAACTTTTGTATTTAATAAGGGCAGTCATATACCCTCAGGATTTATCCTGTAACCTTGTAATGCACTTTGTAGATCCTTTGCCAATGTCAGCCATGTGGATGAGTCACGAACAATGCTTGACCAGTTTGCTCTCTGTGAAAGCCTGAGAAAAAGTTTTCTCTCAATGTGCCTCTCCTTAAGCACCCTCTACATCATGATACTTTTCTCTATGGCCCCATAATGTCCTTGATCAGAATATTTGGGACACAACTGAGTTGCATGATGTTTCAGTACAGGTTCTCCTATGTCCTGAGTCTTCACTGACCTTGAAGGGCCAGGGCCAAATTTTGGCTAACCTTGCAGCCCTTCCTTTTCTCTAATATTTGATCTGAAAATTTAAGTTGTTAACACTCCAGAAGAGAAGCTTATTATTACCCTGCAACATATGCAGTTCAGTTTACCCTAACTATAATCATCTTAAGCATAACATGGAACAGGTATTTTCCATCAAGCATTCATATATTAATCTTTAAGTCCCTACAGAATACAAAGAAAGAAATAATTAATAAGTAGGAATAAACACATATTTTTACACAGAAATTCAGAAATCTAACCATATACAGCATTGTAGCAGGACAGCCCTGTGTCTTTTTTCTTGTGTCTTTTTTCATTTATTACCCTTAATTTAAAAAAGAAAAAAAAACCTTTTTCTTGAGACACAGTATGGTAATAATTGATATGCCATGAGAAAAAGTACGATTTAGAAGAGCAGAATGACAGGCATTCCAAGTTTGACCCTTCTATTACACATTGCTATCTTAGTGCAGTTGCTTGGTTCACAAGTATCAGCATGTATAGTTAGTCAGGGTGAGAATCCTACCTATAAACTGCTGGTTTCAAAAACCTGCCAATGTTTCTCAGGATCACTGCATTACCAATCTTGTGCATATAAATGTATGGTTTTACTCCTGTCATGTTTCCTAGCTTTTCTCCTTGCCCTCTCCTGATTGTGCTATCCTCAAGTTCTTGATTTCCTTTTAATTGTGTTATACCTTTCTATTTGAAATTCTTCTTTTGTGGGGAGACTATACGATATTTCTAGATCGATTCTGGCTTATTTCACTTATAAGTATATCTTCAAGTGGCATCCACTTAGATATGAAGGCTTTGAGTTTATTATTCTTTACAACTGAGTAATAATCCATTGTATAAAGATACCACATCTTTTTCAACCATTCTTCATGTGACGGACATCTTGGTTGTTTCCAAGATTTGGCTATCACAAATTGTGCTGCTATAAACATAGGTACATATACATCACTATGATGTGATGTTTTCAGTTCCTTCAGGAAAATTCCCAGTAGGGGGATAGCTGGCTTGAATGAGATTTCCAGTCCTCGTTTTGTGAAGAGTCTCCACACTGATTTCCATAATGGTTGCACCAGTCTACATTCCCACCAGCAGTGGAGAAGGGTTCCCTTTTCCCCACAGCCTCTCCAACACACTAAGAGGGAAATTTGAGAAACAATAGCTCTTACAGTAGCACCGAGGAAGATTAAATACCTTGGAATTCATTTAACTGAACAAGTCAAAGATCTTTTAACTGAAAATTGCAACACATTCTTTTCTTTTAAATGCAGCTTTGTTTTGGCCTGCAGTTTTAGTTTTCTGCTGCTTCATATGGTCTTTTCTTGTTTTCAAAGAAGCTCTTCAATGAGGTTATGCTGTGCCAGGTAACTTCCTCCCAAAAGGCGTGGCATGAGGAAGTGGAAAGAGCAGCTACTGCCAGGGGAAACTCTGGCCACCTCAGCTGGACAACCAACACCACTGTCATCAGTGTTAAATCCTAATGCCAGGTCCCCATGATGGAGGGATAATAACACTTTACTTCTGTGGTCTCTTTTTTCTCAAACCCATAACTACCCTGATTAAGGGAGAAAAAACAAAACAAAACAACCCAGCTGAAGGAAATTCTCTGTAAAATTCCTTACCAATTCTTCTCACAACTGGGAATCAAAGAAATTGCTATAATCAATATAATCTTTGTGGATAAGCATACATTACACAACCAGGACATTTAAATATAATGTGCATTTTAATAAGTAAAAATCCTTTAAAGTTGGCTCATTAATTCTCACAATGTACCATAGTTCAAAGGTCACCATATCAAAAAATTTGACATAGATATATTTGTGTCATAATTTTAACTTGTCACAGTAGAAGATGTTAATAATAAAGGAAGCAGTAGCCAGGCGTGGTGGCGCATGCCTGTAATCCCATCACTGGGGAGGCTGAGGCAGGAGGATTGTTGTGAGTTCGAGACCAGCCTGAGCTACAAAGTGAGCTTAAGGCCAGCTTGAATTGCATAGTGAGACCCTGTCTCAAAAAGACAAATAATAATAATAATAATAATAATAAAGGAAGCAATAGATACAGAAGCTCGGTAGTATTATGTTCTCAGTTTTTTGTTTTTGTACATCTAACAGTTTTGAAAAATAATGTTAAATGTAATTATTGATATACATAAATAATAAAAGTCTCCAAAATTTTTTCAGTGATTTTTTTTTACCAATTTTATTGAGAAAGATGTAGCAAAGAGACAGTTTCAAAACAGATTAGTAGGACAATTTCAATAATTAACACATTGTACATTGGGATCTTCTTAGTGGTTATCTATGGTAGAAGATGCAGACATGATATCTTGTCTAAACACTATTCGTTCAAAACTTTTTCACATTGAACTAAGAGAAAGTAGCTGTATATCTATGCTATTTTCTCTGTGTGTGTGTGTATATATATATGTATACATATTATGTGTGTATATATATATATACTATATATATATATATATATTTCACTAAAAAATGGTCTTTCATTGATATAATGAAATGAATTATTGATATGAATACATAATAAAAATGTTTCCAATCTTTCCCCCAAGGGACAAGTTTATCTCATTTGTACCTGTTGTTACCTAAGTGATAATATAGTATTTTAGAAACAGAGGACTGAGGACATAACACAGCAGTGCAAAGCCTGCCTAGCAAGCATGAGGCCCTGAGTTCAATTTCTGGTATCAAAAAAGAAAATAGTAAAAATGAAAAACAAAAAAGAAACAAACATAAAACAGAAAAAAAAGTCGAAAATTCCCCAACCTTTTTTGAAGAAAATGAAGGAAAAATTAACTATGATGGTATGTAAATTAATAATCTTAAACTGCATTGAGTTCTGCAATATAGGGGGGAAAACCTTTAGGATTAAGTTAGGTTCATCTCAGGAAGAAAATGATAATAAACATCTATTAGATTTTTTCATGTGGAAACTGCTTGGAAAGCCAGAGTTGGTTTGAAGTTATTTAAAGGTAAAGATAGTGGAGACTCAGCAGATGAAGAAATAAGTCTTTTTCCAAGCTTTTCGTTTCTGACTAACCACAGAAACTTCTCGAAAGTAAGGCAACAATAAATCCCCTCTCCTAGGAGGATTCTCAGCCAAGAAAAAGACAGAAAGAACATTCTCAAGGTAACAAGCATCACAAAGCTTTTGCCCTATTTATTTTACAAAAAATCCTTTATGTTTCCTAAGGAAACCTGTTTGTTCTTCCCATAAAGACCTTTTCTCCTTTATGCTTTTCTCTACTAAGGTATACAAACCTTCATTCATTTAATGAGTTCCCTACTTCTTTTATTGGCTCCTGTATGCATAGGAGAAGCCTTTTTCTTCCCTTAACCTGTCATTTGTCAGTTTAAATGAAGGCTCTCAAAAGGGCTACAAGGATAGCCAGTATTTTGGCCCTAGCTGTTCAAGGTCAATGAGGACTCAGGACATAAGAGAACCTGTACTGTAACATCCTGTAACTCAGTGGTGTCCCAAATTTTCTTATCAAGAAGATTATGGGGACACAGAGGAAAGTAACTGATGTTGTTAATGTGCCTAAGGAGAGTCACCTAGATAGAAAACATTCTCTCAGGCTTTCACAGAGAGCAAACTGGTCAAGCAATGGCCATGACTCATCCACATGGCTGACACTGACAAAGAATCTAAAAAATGCAGGGGTTACAGGATAAATCCTGAAGGGACTTGACTGACCTTATCAGACACAAAAATACATTTCTTGCTATATAGGTCTTGCTTTATCATAGTCATAACCATCCAGGAGAAAAGTATAAAAATGAGATATAAAAAGTAAAGCCATATTAATATGCTGAACAGTAAAAGGCTCAAGTAAACAACTTTAGACATTGTCTGTCCTGTGGATAACCCACTACTGTTGTAGGCAGCAGAGTCAGATAGAAATATTTTTAGGCAGTCAGGTAGGGCCAGGCCCTAGAAGGAAATTATACTGGAGACAGGATGTATTGCAACTCTGGGAGGGATTGATGATCCCACTGTGAGCCAGACCTAAAGACCGAAAATCAGACACATGCCGACCTCCCTAAAGATTGGCATCCGAGATTGATTATCAATCTAAGAGAGATCAAGAATCATTAATCCAACTACTACTGCCTGATAAAGTCCTGTTCTACATTCATATCCACTTGCTACATGACTTGCTACCCTATTTGTTCTTGAACTTAATCAATTTTACCTGAGCAATGGTGCTTGTAATCCCATTGGTTGACCGTATAGTTTTGCTCCACCTCTTGTCGACCTAAGCGAGTTCCCATATCTTCACCACCTTAGATCTGCTGCACCACATGGTTCTACTCTATAAAAGTCCCTGAAAGAAACAATTTCCTGGGGAACTACCCGCTCAGGTCCCCTTCCTGTGCCTCTCTTGGACAGGAGCTTTCTTTCCCTCAATAAATCTATACTTCTCATAACCTCCATTTGTTCCTAAAATTCATTCTTCGATTATAGAGAATATGAATTTGTGCAGGTCAGGTCAGTGGATCATTTTTCCCTATGGCATTTGGAGTATAATTTCAAATCAGGAATTGTGATGCCTCCTGCCTTGTCTTTATTGGTCAAGATTACCTTTGCTATTCTAGGTTGTTTGTGGTTCCAAATAAATTTTAGGATTGATTGCTCTATATCTGGGAGGTATGTTGGTGGCAGTTTGATAGGGATTGCATTAAATCTGTACAGCAATTTTGGGAGTATGGACATCTTCACGATGTTGGTTCTTCCTATCCAGGAGCATGGAATATCTTTCCATTTTCTGAAATCCTCAATAATATCTTTTCTTAGGGTGTTGTAATTTTCCAAGAAAAGATCTTTGATTTCCTTGGTTAAGTGAATGGTTCCCTATATAATTTGGAGTTGATGCACCAGAGATCAGTTTTTCTACCTGTATCACTACTGTTATGAATTACTGGACTATATTGGATTACTTTGCTGAATTCACACACCTACAATATTTGAGTGGAAATGGAATGCCCATATTTAACAAGAGTAAACAAAAAAGGGGGATATAAATGAAGGACCCTTTTTCAGTGAAAAAAATATACCAAATAGCATAGATATACAGCTACTTTCTCTTAGTTCAATAAGAAGAAAGATTTGTACTAATAGTGTGTAGACAATATATCATGTCTGCATTTTGTACTATGAATAAGTATTATGAAGACAACAATATACAACATATTAACTATTGTAATTGTCCTACTAACGTGTTTTGAAACTGTCTCAGGGGCTGGGGAGATGCTCAGTGGAATAAGTGCTTTCCTGGCAAGCACAGGGTCTGAATTCAATCCCTGGTTCTGCCAAAAAAAGAAAAGAAAAAAGAAACTGTCACATTGCTATTTCTTTCTCAATAAATTAATGAAAAAAGGAAAGATCTCTGGATACTTAAGAGGGTACATGAGAAAATGGTCATTCCAACGGATGCTAAAATGTATCAACAACATGCGGTACTCATTCAACGCTTAACAAAAATGCACAAATAAACTTTCCATCAGCTAACAAGTCACCAGTATAAAAAAAAAAGCATTCATTAAGATTCTAAGTTAAATACATTCCACTTATTTGTGAATAATTAGAAGCATTCATGACAAAATTATGAACAGATTAAAGTTGTCAGCCACTACAAATTTATTTAACATTTTTCTGGAGTTGAAGCAAAAGTAAGAGCACCTAAGAAGAAAAGAGGAATGAAAGAGCAAGAAAATGAGGAAATTACAGGAAAAAACATATTTTTAAAGAGCTGACCAAAAAGCTCAGCTGAAAAGTGCTTGCAAGCAGCTTCAGGGGCTGGGGGTTTAATCCCTGGGCCTGCTCTGCTGGCCTCGCCCCCAGGATATTCTGAGCCAGTGATTGAAACTGGGCGTGGTGGGGCGTGCCTGTAATCCAGGCTCTTGGGAGACTGTGAACAGGAGAATCACTTTGAGTGACACGCTGTAGACTCTTCCCTAAAACACTGAAAAAGAAAAAAGAAAGAAAATGAGGAAAAACTGTCTTTATGCAGTGAGGACAAGAGAGTCCACATAGATGACCCATCAATTATTAGAAATAATAAAGCAGGTCAAGATATTTGATGTAGGATTGGAAGTTACAATAGTGACCCCTGCCTCTTGTGTCTGTCTTGAACTCAAAATGTGCTATCCTTGCAGATGTAATTAGTTGAGGAACTCAACAGAAAATTATCTTTAAGTTTGCATGGTCCCAGGGTGCAATGACTTATCCCCTAGTAAGAAAAAAAGAGGACATACTCAGGGGAATGTGACAATGGTGGCAGATATTAGGGTGACACTGCCAGAGCCCAGAAATGGCTAAGGTCACCTGAAAGTGAGAGCACAGTCAGAACCTGGACAATTTCTGTTGTTTTTAGTAGCATGGCCTGTGACTTTTGCAGGCCTAGAAAATCAATGCAAAGATCTGCATTAAAACTGGGATGAGGGGGCCAAGGAGATAGTTCAGTGGTAAAAGCACCTGCCTGCCAAGTGCAAGGTTCTGAGTTCGATCCCTGGTACAAAAAACAAAACAAAAACAAACAGAGAGAGGAAAAAAAAGAAAGAAGGAAGGAAGGAAGGAAGGAAGGAAGGAAGGAAGGAAGGAAGGAAGGAAGAAAGAAAGAAAGAAAGAAAGAAAGAAAGAAAGAAAGAAAGAAAGAAAGAAAGAAAGAAAGAAAGAAAGAAAGAAAGAAACCCAGAATGAGGGAAAGGAGAAAAGAAACAAGGAAGGGAAAATAAATATAAGTGTCTATACATAGGGTAGCTCAGATAATTGTACTGCTAATTTCTGCTGGTCTATTGAAAGGAGAAGTTAATGTTTAAATTTTTCTGTCTCCTTTTTAGTTTTTTATGATTTTTGACTAATTTTGCATGCTTGTATCTGGGAATATGAGCAACTAATTTAGGGACAACAATATGCAATATAGCAACCACTGTTAAATTCCTGTAATTTTGTTTAGTGAAATTCTGTATCATTTCTAATGTATTTTTTACTAGTTTTTAAATTTTCTCTTGGACTGGGGAGACAGCTTAGTGTTCTAAGTCCCTGGGAAGGACAAGGCCCCAGTTTGACCTTTGGTACCACATGCCATGCTGGCCCTGGAAGTGCTGAACCAGCCCTAAAAACAGGCATACTGGCACATGCCTGCAATCCCAGTGCTGGGGAGGCTGAGACAGGAGGATCAATATGAATCCGAGCTACATAGTGAGACACTGTACCAAATAAATAAATAATTAAATTAAATTAAATTCTCTCCAAAAAGGAAAAAAAAAAAAAGAAGACCAGCATCAATACAAAGTCAGTTGCAGTGAGGAGAACATTGTGAAGGCAACTAAATGGGAGCCCCTCAGAGTGCAAGAGCTGCTAGCCTGGACTCCCTTTAGTGGATAGAAAGAAGCTGTTGGAAATCTATTCATTGTAATTTTTTCCACTAACTGGATTTGGGACAAGCTTATACATGTAGACAGCAATAGACATTACACTTATAAAACACATTTTTATATCATTGTGGTTGACAATGAGTAGAGTAGAAATATATCATTGACTTTAAAGAAATTTTTTACACTTATTTATGTATTTATTTATTTATTTTGTTGCACATATCTTTATTGGAAAAAAAAAGAAAAAGACAACCTCTCTCATGGCCACAATTTTTTGATGAACATGTTCTTCTCACTGTCCTTCTGTGTGACCTTGGCTACTGCCATCTGAGAGTCTTCCTGGGTGAAACGTACTCACCATTCCCGCAGTACGTACATACCAGCCTCTGTGCTGCCCCCTTATCCTCAGCTCCTGGCATCAGCTCGGTAATCTTTTCTCATGTTGATCCCTCAGGTCAGATTCATTTTCCGGGAATGGATTTTCAAAATGTCCAGCCGGGAATTCTCATTGGGCGGCAGGAACTCAATTTTTCTATCAATGCGCCCTGGGCGGAATAGTGCAGAATCCAGGATATCAGTCCTATTAGTAGCCATGATAACCTTGATTTTCTTGGTGGCTTCAAAGCCATCTAGTTGGCTGAGCAGCTCCAGAATTCTGCACTGCACCTCGCTGTGCCCTCCAGAGCCCCCTCCAGGCGGGAGGAACCAATGGAGTCGATCTCATCCATGAGATGTTGGAGGGCGTGTGATCCCGGGCCATGACAAACAGCTCCTACACCATCCTCACCCCTTCCCCAATGAACTTCTGTACCAATTCCAAACCAGAGATGTTAATAAATGTATGATGAGCCACAGTGCAGACCTGCAGAGTCTTCCCGGTGCCCAGGGATCTGTAGAGTAGCACCCCCTTTGTCTATGCAACACCCAGTGCTTCAAAGAGCTCAGGGTGCTTCATGGGCAGCTCAGTCACTTCTTTGATCTCCGTGTCCAATCCAACAAGTCTGGCACATTTTCCACCATCGTAAGTGTCCCCAAAGTGTCTGTCTTGTTGGGGAGGATCTCTGACAGAGTGTAGTTGTGGTTTCTTAAGGCCTGCGGACAATTGGAGGTTATATCATTGATGTCAATGTTCTTGTCCACATTGACCACAAAGTTGCCCTCACAGCGCAGGTTGACCAATGCTTTCTTTTTACCCACGGCCCGGACTACTTCACCACAGTAGAGCCATGTTCCTGCAGCAGTGGCAGCTCTTCCCACAATAGATGAACTTCTGCATTTAGCTCACTCCTCAGTGCCTGTAGCCTCTGAAGGTTCTGGCTCTTATCATTCACAATTAGCTGGAGTTCATCAATCTTGGACAAATAATACTAGTAGAGTCCAATGCCTGCCTTCCCTTCTTCCAGCTCCATCTGCTCTAGCCCATCAAGCACCATATTCCCTCTTCAACCTTTTACCTTTTTTAAAATTAGCCCACTGATAAATTACATGAACCAAAATCATGAAGCTATATACCTATCTACATGTTTAAACGTTATATAAAACAGTTTTTCATGGAAACCCCCCCAAAAAAAAGGACCAAAGGGGGGAAAAATAAATTATTGAGCTTTAACAAAAGGTATTTTCAATTGGACCCACAACCCAGAACTGGATTGGAAGCCTGCAGCAGAACTCCTTGCAAAGAGGGTAGAGGCAAGCCCCACCCAGCTGATTCTGGAGCAGAACATCTTGCCAGAATGGCACAAGGGATTCAACTCCAAGGGCTGCAGCAGGAAGAAGTGAAGCACAGCAATTTGACCCAACCCACACCAACTTGGACTAGTTTGGACTTGATACCTGGTGCTAAGGTAACAACTCCACCCAAGCTCTACTGCAAAGACGAGAAGATAGTGCTATACAAAGTGACAAAGAGAAGGAGCAAAATGCATTCTCAGGCCCTGAGCCCACCCAGAACAAATGCAGGAGACAATAGCATAAAAGAAACTGGAAATCACACACCTGAAATCTCTCAAATAATATTATCAGAAGTAAAGAAACTACTGCAGAAAGGCATAGAGGAAATAAGATCAGAAATAATTTCGGAAGTAAAAAAAAATGATAACTATAATGAAAGAAGTAGTAAGTGCTTCTAAAGAAGACACTGATTAAAAAATATAGAGCAGAATATAACAGTGATAGACTCCTTGAATATGCAATTAGGAAAGAAACAGAATGGATGAAGCAGATTCAAAGTGATATATAGGAAATTGAAACCTCAATCACAAGTGGCATAAATGTTCGAAAGTGAAAATAGACTTTCAGACCTTAAAGACACCATTGCAACTAGTGAAAAATTAAGAAAATATCTATTAAAAGCAACTAGTATGCAAGAAAAAATAAACACCTGCAAGAGGATGCAAAGATGAGCAATGTGAGACTAATAGGCATCAATGAGAAAGAAGGAGTCAATGCAAATGATATAAAAAGAATATGCATGGAAGTAATAGCAAAAAACTTCCCAAATATGGGGAAACTATCTGACATTCGGGGACCTGAAGCATATAGAACTCCAAATAACGTCAATATCATTAAAAAAAATACCCAGACATATAATAACCAAGACCCCAGAAATTCAGCACAGGAACAGTATTCTAAAAGCTGGTAAAAAAAAGAAACAGACCACATTTAAAGGAAAACCCATCAGGATAATGGCAGATGTCTCTTCACAAACCATCAAGGCAAGAAGAGCATGGAATAAATACTACTAGTCTTGCAAGAAAACAAATTCCAACCCAGACTGATATATCCTGCAAAACTCTCTTTCAAGTATAATGGAGAAATGAAATATTTCCATAAAAAAGAACTAAAGAATGTCATGATGCCAGAGCCAACCCTACACAGACTACTAAATGATGTTCTAGAGAGGGAGCAAAATGACCAGAATTCCATGAATGAGAATGGAAAGAATCCACCAAATAGGGAAAAAAATTAAACAGGAGAATAATAGGTATACAATAGTAGTCTGTTTTCAGTTATTCTTTTGTGTACAGCCCCAAAATATTCCCATCAGCACACTCTACAAGTGGACTTCTCCTGCACCCTATGGGTCATGATTCTATGTGGGCCTACAGGGTGGATATGGAGGAAACAGGAGTAGCTCAGACCCACACATGACACAGGGCCATCAGTAAGTGTCACAGACACTATCCATGCCCATGACACACTAGAACTTTGTGCGATATCCTATCCCCAAACTGTTAGAAGTACTGGTTATTTATTTGCCTTTCCAGTATTTTTCTTATGTTTTATTTCTTTACTATCATGAAAACTTTTTCTTAGTTCAATTGTTTTGAAACATTTAATTTTGAATTAATATTTAATTTTTTGAATATTTCTTAATCTTAATTTTTGTTTTAAGATTTATACTATATCTTTGACTTACAGTCTACTTAAAAAACATGGTGTGATATTTTTCCTACTATACTTTGAAAAGTATATTTCCAGTTTCCATTGACTTTATATTACTTCATCCTTGTCTTTTACACACACACACACACACACACACACACACACACTCTCAAACATATGAAAAAAAGTATATAACCTGATATAAGATTGATAGTTTCATAGAAATCTTAATGACCTTTTAAATGGGTTCATCTAATATATGTCACATAGCCCTGCATAACTATCATTTTGAGATCTCTTTATTTTTTATCCAGGACCATGCAGCAACTTCTCCTGCCTTCTGAATAATGCTGTTTATTATCTCCTCTATGCTACGTCTGGAGGTATTAGAATGCTTCAAGTTTCTATAATTGGAAAATATTTTACTTTTAGTTGTCAAAGATATGTTTGCTAAGTATAAAGTTCAAAGAGGACAGATTTTTTTTAAGTCATTTAATTAGTCTAGTTTCTTACACACTTGCTTTTGTTTTCAGAATGTGGGATAAGATGCTATTTAATTTTGTTCTTCTATAGCTAATATTTCTTATGTGAATGATTTAGCAATTTTTTCTTTTCTTTTCTTTTCTTTTCTTTTCTTTTTTGGTAGAACTGGGGATTGAACTTAGGCCATTGCATTTGCCAGGGAAGCACTTATTCTACTGAGCCATCACCCCAGCTCCAGTGATATTTTTCTTTACAATAAGTTTTGGATAATTTCATTTTTGTGTGTCTTGGTATGATTTTATTCAATTTTTTGTGCAAAATGTTTATTTTTCTTTGAAATGTGGTGTCATAAGTTCAACTAAATTCAGAAATTTTAAATCTTTAAGTATTTATTGCCTACCCCTTTCTACTTTGAGAATTCAAATTATATGAATGTAAGTTTTTTTGATTTTGACACAGAATGAACTATAATATGACTTATCTATAAATTTGTTCTTCTTCATTTCTATTTTTGACAATGTTAGTGTTATATTCATGTAAGTTTCTAAATGATTAACAATGTTCAATCTATTATAATCCCATGCTATGCATTCATTTCAGAAACATTTCTCTAAAACTCACTCTGTGTACATCTATATCTCTCATGTTTCAGTATTTGTCTACAATTTTTAATTTGCTATATAGTTGTTATTGATCTTCAATAAAGTTTGTATAAACAGTACAGTTTGGATAAATATGCAGTACTTTTGCATAATTCTATGAGAAACAAGATTTGCATTAATAGTGTTTGGAGAGCATATACTGTCTGCTTCTTGTACTATAGATAACCACTAGGAAGATAGCAATGTAAAAAGTATTAATTATTGAAACTGTACTATAATTCAGTTTTTTTAAAAAAGAGGTATACAGCTACATTCTCTTAATTCATTGAATAGAGGCATCTACTTTAACAGTGTCTGTAAATAGAATATCATGTCTGCTCCTTGTACAATAAAAAAAAACACAATGAAAACAAAAAAAATAAAGTTAATAATGAGTTAAAAAATAAAATTCGCTGTTGATACATTTTTAAAAAGGGTGTTTTCCTTTTCTTTTCAAACAGGGCAGCTTCAGCTGTTGTAACCAGTCACTTGTGCTGAATGAAGAGACAAGACAAGAGCAGGAGACAATGGCGCTCCAAGCAGAGCACCTGCGCAGATATATATGGGCCATGGCCCAGGTTTAGTTGTAAGAAGAGAGGAGGCTTCTTTGCTATCTGACAAACGTGTCCTAATTTTGTGCAGGTAGCAGGGTTAGCCCTTGTGTCTTCTCAACAGAAGTGCAAAGGCACTTTATTTCAGGATGCATTTCATAGACTTACTGAGGTTTGGACAAGGGGCAAGCCCAGTCCCCTGTGGGGCATATAACTATTACCCCTAAAAGTCCTTTTCTCTTCTCCCTGATTAAGAGTTTATTAAAGAGAAGCATTGCATCACCCCAAATTAGCCTAACTGGGGAAGTTAGCATTTAGTTCTTACAAATCTATCTGTGGTATCTGTTAGACTTTCCCAGTCCCATTTGATTCTTTTCCAGTTTTCAGTAAGCAAATGGAGCATGACTTGGCTTCTCCATCAAATTGTTCCCAATGAGCAGGAATTTAAGAGGACAAACTCTGGGGCTTGTCTTGGAGGCAGGAGGAGTTGGGCCTTGGCTTCCCTCTCCACAGGGTGCCCCTCTTGTCCCTTGGAGCCCCTGGCTCTGTATGAAGACTGGTTTCCCAGGGAAGAGGCCAAGGGCAGGCTGAGAAGCCCACTCAGAATAGTCCTGAAGAGTGAGGAATGGTGAAGGGGAGACTGGACACAGGGTGCCTTGTTTCACTTTCCTCCCCCTTGCAGAAAAGATTTAATTAAATGATGCTAGCATTTAGGGAGTCCCCCCAAAATACTGCACCCAGAACTCAGTTGAATAAAAAATAAGAGCCTTTGCCTTAAGGGACCAGGGAATCTAAACTTTTCTAAGGTTTGAGGAGACATTCCAAAAGAGAATGTGGTAGATTAGCTGAGGACCGGCTTCCTCGCAGTGAAGGAATAGCAGGGAAGTAAAGGAGAGGGAGAGTACATTTCCTAAAGTGAATCTTATCTTTGAGGGGTCAACAGAGGCAGTGCTGAAGAAATTCCCCCTGATCAGCATCCTTGTTACCTCAAGGGAACAATCGGACCCTGCCTGTGACACATGACTTGGCTCCACTGAAGACTATAAAGAGGAAATTTCCTCTACTGCCAGGTCTCAGAGTGAAATAGTTTCTCTTACATCCCAAATAATGCTGATGTTGTCATTGTTTGCGAAGTGGCTCTGTTCTTTATGGGTCCTAACAGGGCCGTCACAGCTAATCATGGGGGCTCTTGGGACTTTCAGAAGGGAGAACTAGGAAATGAGAGGTGAAGTAGTCGTGCCCGGAATGCCACCTTCTACTGATACTCTAAGGGGCAAGCTTGTAGAACCTCTAACATGAAGCAAGTCAAAGGGACTTCCTGAAATTTTCCTCACTAGGAAAATAAAAACAAACAAACAAAAAAAAAAAAAATAAATAACAGAGCAAAATAGTTGTCACTCATCATAAGACAGAAACTGTGAATGATGAAAAGGCCCACATGGTGAATAATACTTTTGTGAATATTCAGAAGAAACTAGAGCACTTCCTAGGAAGGCTTACTACCGGATCTCTGCAGAAAGAGCCAATAAGGAGCAGGGTCATGAAAGTAATCTAATTAATGTTGACAAAGCTGCGAGATTAATAGCTCAATGGTAATACAGTGGAGATGTATAAATTTCCTCAAGACACCCAATAATATATATATATGTTTCCTATATGTTTCACTTAGGATTTTCCTACTTAGGTTTCTAAGGAGCATGGGTCCATATATTTCTCTCATTTTAAAGTTTTCATAACAGTAGGAGTTTTGAGGTACTACTCTGTCTCAGTTACTCTTCTTTACATGCTGGTACAAATACCTTACACCTAAAATGAAGGAAGGAAAAGCTTATTTACCTAATAGTTACTAGATGTTTCAGTCCATACTTGGCTGGCTCCAAGGCAGGGTGGCACCGGGCAGAGAGCAAAATGAAGAAGTAGCAGCAACAGAGAGGAAGTCTGTCTCTGTCTCTCCTGTTACATTTAGGCTCTCTGCCTCAGGATGGGTGTAACACTCATACCCATAATCCCAGCAGTTCTCCGACCCATGGTCCAAGCCTTGGATCACACATAATCCCAGTGGATCATGAGTTAATCACAAACTCTAGAAGTCTTTCCCTTGACTGCATGAGGCTTTGGGGAGAAACACAGAGACAAACCATAACATTCTGTCCCTGGATCCCCAAAGGCTCATTCATATCCCTTTATGCAAAAGACAATGTAATCTGCTCTAAGAGTTGCCAACGTCCCAACAGTTTCAACACTGCTAAACATTCCAAGGCCTCAGTCTCCTCCAAGATCTAAGGCAAACTCTTAACTGTGAGCCATTCTTAGCTGTGAGCCCCTGTACAAATGAGAAGTTAAATACTTCCAACATTTAGAGGCAGAAGATAAACATTACCCTTACATAAGGTATAAACAACAGGGGAATACAAAGCATTGGGACCAGCACAAGTCCAAAATCCAGCAGGGCAAACATTAAGTCCTAGAATTCCATGTGGCTCCACCTCTGTGGTACTTTTGGTGGTAGCTCCCATGGCTCCTCTGTTAGTCTGGCTTTGTTCCCTCCTTGCAGTTTCCCTTAGATGATCCACACTCTGGGCTTTTCCAAACTTCTGGGGTTTCCATGAATAGGATTTCATTCACAGCTTCACACACTGCCCTCTCAGGAGCACACTGCCTGGCCTCCCAGGCCTTCTGAAATCCAGGTGGAAGCTTTCCTAACCTCAGAACTCCTGTATTCTGCAAGTGCCTAAAACCAACATCACATGGATGATGCCAAGGTCTGATACAGGTAGCCAGGATTTCCTCTCTCTTGCCTGCAGGGGTCAAGTGCCTGGATCACTGAGCACTCTGACTCTGATTCCAAGGAATGAATTCTACATGCCAGCACCATGCTGGAACCTGGTGTGGTCTTTGCCTCCATTCTGGAACGTGGTGCTCTGTGGCTCTCACCTCAAGGCAAAGTCCCTCTCATAATTTTGAGGCTGCAAAGGATGGAAACCTGCCAACTCTTGTGATGCCCTCAGTCCATCCTTTCCACACTCTTGTTGCTTCCTGGCAATGTAGATCTTCTGAGTTCTATCTTTGCATTCCATAACTTTACTGGAGTTTCCTTTCTGTTCAAACTCACATTTTAAACCTCCTGCTGGGCTCTTTGCTCTTGATTCTCAATATAAATCTGACTAAAAGCTCCCAATTACAGCCATGCCACTCCCTCAATATTTGGCTGTTTTGACATTTCTTTTGAAAGATTAATCAGTGTGCCATGCTTAAACTCACTCTAAGGCAAAGTCTATGGACATGAGCAAAATGCAGACAAGTATTTTGCCAAGCCAAAACACAAGTCATCTGGAGTCAACAATCAATGCAGCTCTTCCCAGCAGAAACCTCTGTGCCCTGGTCTATCAGCTTTCAGGTCTTCTTAGCACTGACCAGGATTTCCATCAGGTTTCTGGTCTTCTGAGCTCTGACCAGAGTCTCCTAATCAGAACAGCCAAAGCTATCTCTGCAAGTAGGCCATATCTCTGAACCTTTCCTGTCTTTTCCCATAAGCTATTCCCAAAAATCTCTAATCCACATGGTCAGGTTTAGTCACAGCAATGAGCCCACTCCTGTGGAAACAAATTCTGTCTCAGTTGCTCTCCACTTGTTGTTGGGACAAATATCTTACACCAAAAATGAAGGAAGGGAAAGTTTATTTAGCTAACAGTTACAAGATGTTTTAGTCCATGCTTGGCTGGCTCCAAGGCAGAGTGGCACAGGGCAGAGAGCAAAATGGAGAAGTAGCAACAACATTGGCAACACAGAGGAAGTCTGTCTCTCAGTCTCTCTTATGTTACATTTAGGCTCTCTGCCTCAGGCTGGGTATAGCACTCACACTCATAATCCCAGCAGTTCTCAGACCCATAGTCCCAGCCTTGAATCAACATAATCTCAGTGTATCATGAGTTAATCACAAACGTTAGAAGTCTGCCGCTTGGCTGCATGAGGCTTTGGGGAGACACCTAGAGAAAAGCAATAACAGGCACCTACAGGACTTTAAAGTGGTGGGCTACCTGCTGAAGGCCAAATAGTGAACAAGCTACAGGGATGGATATGTCCTCCTGTAGTCTAACTCTGGGGTCCAGGTGTATAATTGAGTCAGGGACCTAACAGAACTTTCAAGTAGTAACCCACTAGAAAAGAAGCAGGCAGGGGTACAGTGCTTTCAAGAATAAAAGGAGAAAAGATAGATTCTTTTTTTTTTTTTCCAAAGGGGAAGGAGACCAAGAAGTGGAGAGAAGGAAAGGAGAATTAAATGTGTTATGAACACATACCAGCTCCTCAGTGAGGGCAATTATGATATGCTGAAAACATGAACTAATGACTTTTTAAAAGAGAAAAAGAAAAACAGACGATTAATTGCAGAGGCAAGCTACCACCTTTGATGAGAAGGAAGCAGGATGCAGAAGCAAAAGGAACTAACACCAGAGCCTGAACTCCACCCTGCCTTGTGACTCCTTAACCCCCTTCAAAAATCTCCATGAATAATCAACAATCTTCCTTGAAGCTCATAAAAATAAAACTCTTCTTTTATACATGGCTCTCTGTGTGTGAGCTAGACAACTTTGTTATCTTTTCCTGGGTTGTCTGCTAGCTGTGTTTCTTTCTTAAAATAAATGTGCATTTTATTTTAGTGTTGAAGCCAGCAGCTACAAATCTGTGCTATCCAGTGACAGATGTCTGGTGACCACGATGGGAGTCCGTAGATGATCAAGATTAAGTAAATACTGGGGACTGTCTCCAGGCGCACCTTGAGTCAGGGACAGCAGCCCTCCATGGGCTGCTGCAGCCCCTTGCTTCTCCTGCTCCTTCCCTGGGATCTGATACTTGGAACTCATGGGGAATTGGATATGATGGCCCCATTGACTTTCCCCATTGGTGGTTGGTTTAGAATGATATTGGTTCTCTAACTTAAAATAAATCCGGAATTGGGGCCAGACCTTACCTTGGGTTTGGGGTTTAAAGGCTCTTGCGCTGTCTTGTATTGCTTCTCCAAGTTCCCTTGCTGTGGGCCAACAGTGGCTACTGTGTGCAGTCTCAGTCCCCCTCTCTGTTTCCTAATTTTGTGATTTTTAACTAACAAGATGGAGATCAAATACTCAGGAAAGCCAGAGTATTAAAGAAAATGTGTTATGATTCACACAAGAACAAGTAAGGCTGGCGGAGGATATACAGCTCAGTGGCGTAAGTACCTGCCTTGCAAGTGCAAAGACTGGGGTTTGCTTCGCATTGCAAGCTGAGCTGGTCCCAGAATCCTGGCAGGCCGTGAGGTCACCAGTACTGGGCATGGTGGAGCACACCTGCAATCCCAGTCCTGGGTAGACTGACACAGGAGGATCACTGTGAGACGGGCTGTGTATTGAGACTCTGTACCAAATAAATAAATTTTAAAAATAATAAAATAAAATGTGCTATTTCTCTCTTGGACCCACAGAGAAAATCCTGGCCAGGATATTTAAAACTACATTCTGATTTAATGTAATTGTTTCCATACATTTTTTTCTCTGTTGCTCTGGCTGCTGTGAATCTGTTTATTATAATTAACCAGGTGAAGGCCCCAAAATTTTTTTATTTTTGTTAGCATTAGTTTTTTTTTCAAATTAATTTCTTTTGTATTTCTATTTTTTCTATTTTATTTATTTATTTATTTTAATTTTTATTTCATTGAAGTACAAATATCAATGAGACAGTTTTAAGATAACTTGACAAAATAGATTTGATAAATTAATAGATTGCAAACAGTTTTCATAATGTTTTGGTACCATGGAAGGTGCATACATGATATTATACTTACATACATTATTATACCGTATGGCTCTTATCAGTAAATTAAGAGAGTGTAGCTCTTTATGTATCTTATTTTTTATACCTGAATTACATCAAAGATTCAATAATTAATACTTTCTACCTTGTTATTTTCCTAGTGGTTGTCCATAGGACTAGAAGCCGACAAAATATCCTATCCAACCACCATTAGTGCAAATCATGACTCTCATAGAATTATGTAGAAGCACAGCGTTATCTATCCCAACTGTACTGTCTATACACACACATCATGATTCTTCCTTTCTATATCCTTCCTTTGTCTACACCTGTCAAAGGTGGGCACTCCATTGTCACTCAACTAATTTAGGTGCCTGAACTCGGCAACACAATTGAACACAGTCTAGCATTCCACAACAATAGTGAGTTATCTGAAGAAGTTGTCAACCATAGCCATTTACAGCTTAACTTATTATTATGGCCCCATGATGTATATTTCATTTTTATACTTTTCTGCTGGATGGCTAAGACCTAGATAGAGCAAGACCTACATACCAACATATGTACTTTTTGTTTCTTATGAGGTCAGTGAAGTCCCCTCAGGGTTTAGCTTGTAGCCGGTACCTTATTCTGTAGTTCCTTTGTTTGTGCCATCCATGTGGATGAGTCATACCCAATGCTTAACTAGTTTGCTCTCTGTGAGAGCCTGAGAGAAAGTTTTCTCTCCATGTAACTTTCTCCCCAGGAACATTATAGAACTACGATCTGTTTCCTCTGTGTTTCCATAATCTCTTTGTTCAGATAATTTGGAGCGCACCTGAGTCTCATGATGTTGCAGTACAAGTTCTCTGATGTCCTGAGTCTTCAATGACCTTGAAAGGCTAGGGCCAAAATGTTGGCTGGCCTTGTGGCTCTTCTATTTCTCCAATTTTGATCTGTGAACTTAGGTTGTTAACCATCCAGAAGAAAAGCTGATTAGTATCCTGCAGCATATGCCATTCACTTTGCCTTATCTGACTCAATTGTTTTCAGTTGTTGTTGTATTTGTATTTCTGCTTTTCGCTACTTATACTAGGGAGACTATACGATATTTACACAGATGTGTCTGATTTAATTCACTTATGAGTACATGTTCAAGTGGCATCCACTTTAGTATAAATGCTTCAAACATCATTCTTAATAGCTGAGTAATACTCCATTATATAGAAATATCACACCTTTTTAAACCACTCCTCATGTGATGAACATCTTGGTTGTTTCGAAGATTTTGCTATCACACATTGTGCGGCTATAAACATAGGTAACCATATATAACTATGACAAAATGTTTTCAGTTCCTCTGGGAAAATTCCCAGTAGGGGGAGAGCCAGCTTGCATGGGATTTCTAGTCCTACTCTTTTGAGGAGTCTGCACACTGATCTCCACAATGGCTGTACCAGTCTAAATTCACACCAGCAGTGGAGAAGTGTTCCCTTTTCCCACAACCTCTCCAACATTTGTTGTTGGTTGATTTCCTTATGATAGCCATTCTTTGTGGAGTGAGATGGTATCTCAGTGTTGTTTTTATTTGCATTTCATGGATGACTAGCTATGTGGAGCATTTTTTCATATATTTATTCGCTTCTTTAGTTTCATGCTCTCAGAAGTGTGTATTCAACTCAAATGCTCATTTCTGACTTGGGTCTTTAAATCTGAGGGCCTGGTTATATCTTAGTTCTTTACATATTCTAGATAGCAGACCTCTTTCTGATTGCTTATTAGTTAGGATATTTTCAAAATTTGTGGATTGTCTTTTCACTCTGTTGACAATTTCTTTTGACATGCAGAAGCTCCTTAAGAAGAGTTGTTCCCAGTTGTTGATTCTTTCAAGTGCTTCCTGTGTGAATATATGTTTGTTCATGAACTCTTTACCTACCCCTATGTCTTCAAGAGTTCCTCCTACTTTCTCTTCCAGGAGATTGAGTGTTTCTGGTTTAATGTTTAGATCTTTAATCCATTTTGACTTTAACTTAGTGCATGGTGATAGAGCTGGGTCAAGTTTTAGTTTTCGGCATGTACAAAGCCATGTTTTCCAGCACCATTTGTTAAAGGAGCTATGTTTCTTCCAGTGAGCTTGTGTAGCCCCTTTGTCGAGGATAAGATAGCTGAGTGTTTTCGTGGATGCCTCTGCATCTTCTAATCTATTCCACTGATCCTCAGGTCTATTTTGTTGCCAATACCATGTTGATTTCCTCACAGTGGCTTTGTAGTATAATTTCACATCAGGAAGTGTGATGCCTCCTGCCTTGTCTTTTTTGGCCAAGATTACCTTTGCTATTCTAGGTCAATTGTGGTTCCAAATAAATTTTAGGATTGATTTCTCTATGTCTGGGAGGTATGTTGGTGGCAGTTTGATAGGGATTGCATTAAATCTGTACAGCACTTTTGTGAGTATGGCCATCTTCATGATGTTGGTTCTTCCTATCCAGGAGCATGGAATATCTTTCCATTTTCTGAAATCCTCCATAATCTCTTTTCTTAGGGTGTTGAAATTTTCCGAGAAAAGATCTTTGACTTCCTTGATTAAGTGAATCCCAAGGTATTTCATTTTTCATGGTGCTATTGAAAAAGGTATTGTTTCCATTTCAGTGTGCTTGTTATCTGTGTAGAGGAATGCTATTGACTTTTGAGTATTGATTTTGTATCCTGCTATGCTCCTGAATTCCCGTATCAGTTCTAGTAGGTTTTGGTGGAATTTTTGGGGTCTTCCAAGTGTCGTCTGCAAATAGTGATAATTTAACTTCTTCTTTACCTATTCTTATTCCCTTTATTTCTCCCTCTCTTCTAATGGCTGTTGGCTAAGGATTCCAAGACTATATTGAAAAGGAGGGGCGATAGAGGACATCTTTGTCTTGTACCTGATTTAAGAGTAAAAGATTTTAGTTTTTCCCCATTTAGGATTATAAGAGCTTTTGGGTTGTCATAGATGGCTTTTATCAAGTTAAGATAGAGTCCATCTATTCCAATTTTCTGTAGGACCTTGAACATGAATGAGTGTTGGACTTTGTCAAAGGCCTTCTCTGCATCAATTGAGATGATCAATTGTCAACTGAGTGAAAAGGCAACTCACAAATTTTGAAAAAATCCTAACTAATAAGCAATTAGACAGAGGACTACAGTCTAGAATATGTAAAGAACTAAGATATAACAGGGCCCTCAAATTTAAAGAACCAATTCAGAAAGGGGCATCTGAGATGAATACACACTTCTCAGAGGAC
>PVKA01030378.1:0-27370 GCA_004027165.1 Ctenomys sociabilis
CAAATTTTGAAAAAATCCTAATAAGCAATCAGACAAAGGTCTACTGTCTATAATTTATAAAGGACTAAGACATAGCAGGGCCCTCAAATTTAAAGACCCAATTCAGAATCTGAAATGAATGCACACTTCTCAGAGGATGAAATTAAAGAAGCAAATAAATATACAAAAAAAAAAAAATGCTCCACATTGCTAGCCACCCGTGAAATGCAAATAAAAACAACACTGAGACACCATCTCACTCCAGAAAGAACGGCTATCATAACCAAATCAACTAACAACAAATGTTGGAGAGGTTGTGGGGAAAAGAGAACCCTTCTCCACTGCTGGTGGGAATGTAGACTGGTACAACCATTGTGGAGGTCAGTGTGGAGACTCCTCAAAAGAGTAGGACTAGAAATCCCATTCAAGCCGGCTATCTCCCTACTTGGAATTTTCCCAAAGGATCTGGATACATTGTATCATAGAGATATATGTTTACCTATGTTTATAGCAGCACAATGTGTGATAGCAAAATCTTGGAAACAACCGAGATGTCTGTCACAGGAGGAATGGTTGAAAAAGATGTGGTATTTCTATATAATGGAGTATTACTCAGCTATAAAGAATGATAAACTTGAAGCATTTATATTGAAGTGAATGCCACTTGAACATATACTCATAAGTGAAATAAACCAGACACACATATGCAAATATCGTATAGTCTCCCTAGTATAAGAAGTCAAAAGAAGAAATAGAAATAGAAATTTGCAACAACAACTAAAGACAAATGAGTCAGATAGTTAGGGCAAATTGAACGGCATATGCTGCAGGGTACTAATCAGCGTTTCTTCTGGATGGTTAACAATCTAAGTTCACAGATCAAAATTGGAGAAATGTTGGCAAGGCCTGCCAACATTTTGGCCCTCGCCTTTCAAGGTTAGCGAAGACTCAGGGCATAGGAGGACCTGTACTGTAACATCATGAAACTCAGTTGTTCCCCAAATTTTCTGATCAAGGAGATTATGGAGCCACAGAGGAAAGAGATTGATGATGTATAGTGTGACCGGGGAGTGTCACATGGAGAGAAAACTTTGTCTCAGGCTCTCATAGGAAGGGTGTTAATTATTGAATCTGTGATATAAATCAGCTGTAGAGAAATAAGATAGGTATATAGCTGCATTCACTGGTTAGAGATATCTGCTATAATAATGCCTGTAAGTATATCATGTATGCACCTTGTACGACACCAAAGCATTATGAAAACATTTTGTAATGTATTGATCTGTCCTCTTGAAACTGTCTGATTGCTATTTGTTGTTCCATAAAAATAATAACAAAAAAAATAAAAAATTTTCTCCAAAAAAGAAATGCTAAATATTGGAGGAAACTAAAACATAATGGATACTCCATAAAAAGTCTGATATTCATATTTTATGTTTAAGTTAATAAGTACATAAAAACTTTAAATAAAGAATAAAAATGCTTTAAATGTACTCTGTTGTTCATTGTTTCTTTTTTATTTCTCTCTCTCTCTCTCTCCCTCTCTCTCTCTCTCTCTTGCTTTTTTGGTCTTTCTAAGTTAGGATCTGGTGATATAATTCAATCTGGCCTTAAGCTCACTCTGTAGCCCAACCTCACACAGTGCTTGGATTACAGATATGCACACCACGCCTACCTGTTTGGGGTTTCTAAATTCATCTTTGTTTCTCACCCAATTCTAAGAAATTGGGCAAGGAATCTTTTATTTTCACTGACCATTTTACTTCAAGTGTACATAGTGGCTCAATGAGCAGTGCCTTGTAGCCTTGCCTTCTAGAAGATCGCTAGTGTAGCAGAGTCCTTTCCACTGCTGCCTAACAAACAGTGGACTTATCTCTTCTCTTTACCAGCCACCTCATAACAGGACCTGTGTTTTACTGAGTTCTGTCGTAAAGCCAATTAAGTTTCTTGTTGAGAAGTAGTTATTCTACTCCTTACTCTTATACCCTAGTAATAAATATAATACACAAGACAGACTCAGAGTTCTCAAATGATTATTGCCATCAATATGGTACTGCTGCCAATCAGTTAGACATGTTGGTCTAATTTAAAAGATGATCATTGAACTGACAAGGGTTTTGAATAGCATGACAGTTGTCTATTGTTTTTTCAACTTCACAAATGAAAGGTTTGCAAGACTATCTTTTTTTACTATGTAAATGCTTTTTTTGACCACAATATTGGTTCCTTTCTACCCCTGTGTTTACTACTTATCTTAAGAAATTGTGATGGAAACTAAGTTATTCTCTAATGCCTCTTGCTTTTGCAGTTCTAGATCAATTTTCTCTTCCAAATAGCTATTAGCATCTCCTCTTATCCCTGCCCAACAGGCGCTCCATGCCAGTGAGGCAGGCAGTGTCCCCCAAAGATGCAGGTAGGGATGGTGGACTGCCCGAGTGTTGCCAGTCAGGAGGCTCTGCATTGATAGTGTTTCACGCCAGGGATCCAGTCATCAAGTTCTATATGCATAGAAGGAATCAGAAAAAGTTGACTGAAGCTATTTCCACCCTTCCAAACTGATTTTCTCCTACGATCTCCAGGAGACAACAAAAGGGAGCAGAAGTAAATAAAATCCCACAGTGTCCCTTTTGTAACTAGTTGCTTGCCATTTTAAACTAAACGTATAAGCACACCTGAAATGAGAACAATGTGAAATTCGATATTAATGAACAGGCTCTTCAAAAGTAAAATTTTACGTAACAAAATGTTATCAGATCAATTTTCCTTCTCAGTCCTCAAGATGCTCTATTCATATTGTATTTATAAAACAAAAGGTTCTATTCTCTTTGAGTAACTTTTCAAGTCATATTTTTATTTATTTTTAATTTGTAATTTGTTAAGTATACTCCCTTTTAATTTATGCATAACCTTTCAAGTGTGGGCTTGCTAAGGCATCTATTTATATTCTTTAATAATTTGGCATATATCTTTTTATTTTTAGATATTGATACCTTCTTACATTCACAATCGAATTGCTATACTCTGATCATATAACTTTTTCACCTAAGGGAAATTCTACTGGAACTGCAGTCTTAATATTTTTAATCATTTATTTATTTGGTACAGAGTCTCACTTATGCAGATCGGACTTGTATAGAGCCTCCTGTCCCGACCTCCCTGTGTGCCATCACACCCAGTTGCGGTGGCCTTCAGCATGGCACTGCATGCAGTACTGGGAATCACATTCCGGTCCTTGAGCTTGCTTGGAAGGTACTTAGACCACAAAGCTAGTCCCAAGCCCTATTTCTCTTATTTTAGTGTTATGCACATAGCTCCTATGCCTTACAAATTGAGCAAAATTTGATCATCCTCTGCCATCTATTGCAATGATATAATACAATATAATTTCATTAAAGGACATGAAAAATGAGTTCCACTTTACCCTGCCAAAAGCTTCATCATATTTGTGCCATTAAACATAAAATTAGAAGCAAACCAAAAACCATTAGACTAATTAAAGCTTGTCCTTAGGAGACTATGCTTATGAGAAAGCAATCGGATCTATTAGGTCAATTTACAAACAAGACAAAACAAAATCAGCCCAACACAGGAAAAAAAACCTGCCCATCATTTTGTTCTTCAGCTACTGTAAATGCAGTCTCAGTGTAAGATAAGTTATTCTTCATGCAGAAATAGACTTTTAACATTTTCTAGAATATATATAAAACCTCATAACATGTGGCATTGCAACTTTGAAACAGCCTTTTCTAGCCTACCTAAATATTTTCAAGGAAGAGGAAAAAAGGAGAACAAAAAGAAAACATATAAGAAATGACTACAGATTGGGGAACAAACAATGTGTTGCTTAGAGTGCGCTTAGCTTATCCACAATATGATTTATAACATGCAGTGAGATAATTGCTGTACACAGCTTATACACATTACACTCACTCTGCATTGCCTGCCTGCTAGAAGCCATACTGAAATCTAAGATAGCATAATAATGTTCAAAAGATTAACAAAAAAACCCACAAGGAAACACAACAACAGAGTAATTACTATTCAGTAGGGAGTACAATGAAGGGATTTTTCTCTTGCGGTAATCAGTTTATAATTATGGCCTTCTGAACAAGGCGACACATAAAGAAACAGCAAGAAACTCCTAGTCAGCTTCCGTGCTATAAATTTATGGCAGCTTCAAGCTCTTTGTCTTCACCATCCTGACAGGCAGTGGGGACTCTGCAGTTCTGAGGCAGAGGGTCCCCACATCAGGACCTACATCCCAATGCACAGGTTAATGTTCTGCAGAGCTATTTTCTTTTTAAAAATGTTAAAACCCCATAGAGCATGACAAATAACACAGATTTAAAGTATAAATAACTAAAACTCAGTATCAGGAGAAAGGAGCTTCTTGTTTGTCAGTGACAAATAACAAGCCCGAAGAAATATGAAAAATGCTCTCCATAAAATAGATGGATATTATCTGCTATCATGACTTGTTAAAATTATGTCATTCAAGTGGAATGGAAAGTACAAGTTGCTTCTGCTGCTCCCGACACTTACTCTTTCCATACAGTGACTTTCTAGATGAGCTTTGCTAGGTAGGTAAGGTCAGGTAGACCAGGAGATTAATATGTCTGAAAAAGGAGGAAAATGAAAACTCTTTTAATTTCTTTCAGGTTTGAGTCACTAAACTGTTTCCCAGCTAGCAAGGCTAACAATGGAATCTAGCCACTTTTTAAAATTCCAAAACAAGTGTATGAGAGAGCATACCTCAAAAGACATTGCAATGATAGCTCACTTTTATTAAAAAATAAAATTAAATGCAGAACATATGTGAGGTGTTTATTAAAATTTCTTGTCACTAAATAGGTGAACATCCTAGTTTCTAAGGAGAAATTTACCTTCACATAGCTTCTAGAAGACGTAAGAGATAATATTCCCATTCACACCATTTTTAATTAAGTGCTGGAAATTTAGTTACACGTTAACACTTATTCGTATTGGTATATCAAGATACTGTGCTAACATTTTATTGAAAAGTATGTTTTTCCTTAAGGACTAAGTCCTAGGAGTGAATCAGCTGACTTCACGTGATTGTTCCAAGGCATTCAGAGAGTAAAAAGGTATTTGCCAAGTGGAGCCCAGCCCTGGGGGAGGGCTGCACTAATGATGGTAGGAACATATGGCAAGAGTGATCCAGAGTCCAAACAGGTGAACGTGAATGAGAAAGAGCCTCAGCAAAGGTGCAGGCAGAAGGGCCAGGTGACTCGTAGTCAGTAGACAAGCTGAGCTCTGAGTAGAGTAACTTGCCACGAATTTCACAGGGCACCTGCTGGCTTGTGAGATTGTGAGATGCATCAGATGCTTTTCCGGTAGGGAGTAAGGGGGAAATGTGACACCCTCACTAACTCTTTGAGACTGCTAGGGTGCCATTTGATAAATGAGGGTGCTAGAGTCGTACATGGAGTCTAAGCATCTGATGGAATAAATGCTTATCCTCAAGTGCTCTGCTTATTAATGTAGAGTGTTTCCCCCAATTCTGTGTAGAATGACTTGTACGCCTTTCACGTGTAGTTATTGGGAGACAGAGCGACGGACAGAGAGAAATAAAGAGATGTGACTGAGATCTCCTCAGGCATAGCCCGTAGTTCTAGAAAAAAAAGATACCTCTTAAAAACATTGCATTGCTATGTTCTTATTTCACAAAATAAGATTTAGGTTTGGATGTTATGTTTAGATAATTGAATATCTTCTTGCTGCCCCCCTTTCTTTTTTACATTTTCTCCCTAACTTGCATTCACAACACATAACTTTTTTGAGAATTAACTATTATCTTTCCACATTCTGCACTGTGTTGAAATTTTAAATGCAAAGCATTGCCTCACGAGGCAGCTTTTCCAGATCAGTTTTTTTAAGTCCTCCATAACCAGGGAGGCTGCCAATTTGAGATAGTGACTCACACGTTGAATTCTGCATGCATCTCAGCACACAGTGGAAAAAGAAGCATTCTTTTTTCTCCTTGCTGAGGAGTTTTAGAGGAGAAACTGACTTGTAATACACAGTGCTGTGGTGCCCAGGATGGTGTGCAAAAGCACAGGCCTCAAAGGACCTAAGTATTCCTGTTCATAAAATATAATTTGTTGCCAATTGTGAAAGGTGGGTATTAACCTCTCCGGCACAACAGGTGAGTAAAAGCACATAGGACTGGTTAACTGCATTCCATAAAAATGAAACACAGCTCTGAAGGAGATAAACATCAATTTTAATCAGACTATTAATCAGTGTCCTGAAATTAACATATAATTGCAGGAAAACGAGTCTTTTGGAAAGATGCAGAGATGAAAACAGATGCTGAATTGGCCCACCTGAGCATTTTCTGCACCTCCTCACCGCAAATGTGATCTTTCTGCTGCCATCAGCCTCAGAATTTAGGAGTATCTGGTATTTGTAAATAAACTTTCAAAGAAAATTCACAGATTATAAGTAAAATTTTTCTGTCAGTATGATTTAAAAGTCCTGCAATACATGTACAATGCTCTCACTCCAGTCTCTGGGAGACCTTATGAGGTCAAGGGCCCATGACACCTCCCAGGAAGAGTCTATGGGAGGCCAGGAGGAGGTCACATGTTGCTCCTGTCCTGCACGACCTCTTCACATTTGGTCAATATCTGTTTTTTATGGGAATTTCAAAGAACTTCAGAGTGAATAGCTATGTTCCCTTTCAACCAAAATCCACTGCTCTTGGAAACCTACAGTTATCAAAGCAGCACTATAACCCACGGTTGGCACTGTGTGATCCCTGTGCCATCAACTGCAGCACCACTCTGACAGGGAACCTAAGGAAGTAAATTCTCAGTTCTCACCACAGCTCTGCTAAATTAGACACTCTTGACTGGCGCCCTACCATCTAGCTTTTACCAAAGTGATTCAGATAAACCTTCAGTTTTGAAGGTCACAGACTTAAACTATAAACAATTAGGTGCAGTTACTCTAAATTACTCACAGCTTTAATCATTAAAAGATCTGAATGTGGTTGTTGCCCAACTTTATACCTCAGCAGCATCTACCATTCAAGTAGTATCAATACCACCCATGGACAGTTCTCGAAAATAAACCCTTCATTTCCCTAAGAAAACATAATGTCTTCTACAAAGGCTAGGGGGTCTCCCCTTATCTCTATCTTGAATAGTAGAGGCACTCTAAGTTGTTTCAATGACCCTAAGGAACAAAATAAGCCAGGCTTTCTAACATCTTTGGACATTTTTCATTCTCCAACATGATGACTAGTGACAGTGCATGCGCCCTCCTGCTCTGGTCTCTACTGCGCTGCCCCTCGGCTAGGAAAGATACAAGTTCCTTGCTCAGCCTTTTTTTTAGTATTCTTCCCTGCTGAAGTTCACCTAAAGAACTTACATCATACGTGCCCCTAAAAGACAATTTAGGCTACAGTGCACTTTCTCATGTTTGAACTCCTCCCTTCACATCTTCATTTCCCTTCCAGATATGGAAGGGATAGATAGATGAGTGTCCCTTTTTCTCATCCTGCTCTGGACATTTTCTCATGACAGTTTTCCTACAGCTTGCTTTTATTTACTAGTTTTCTTTATTCAATTTGTAATTAGAGAGTCCTATTATTTCTACTTCCTTTCTGATCAACACTAAAAAAGTAACACTTTTCTTGGAAAGAGCTACCCAACCACTGCACATCTATGTTATTTTGCATGGTCTCGTCTGTTCTAATAAGAGACAGTTATGATTGAGTAGAGAAGGCACTGCAGCTGGGAAGGTGCACATGCAAAGGTCAACTGGAGCAATCACATACGCTCTGCTGCAAGGCACCTAGTACTCTGAGCTGGAGTGCCTGATCTGGTGGCAGGATTAATAACTACTCCTGCCCTAAGTGTTTCACAGCACTCTTCCTTAGACAAATCTTCAATAGTGTGTGAAGTCACTGTGACTCTTCGAAACCTGTGTGTACCCCAGTTATTAGCATCTGCAAGAGTTTACTGGAACCAAAGTTGCAAAACACATACGACCAGGACTCGGAAGCACTCACAGTGACAGTGGCTCGCCGGCTGTGCAGTCATCCCTCCACAGGTTGGATAGCTTGATCCCATCAGCTAGCTAATGAATGCCACCAATAAAAAGCAAGCAATGATTGTTCTATTTTGCAAAAAATGTTCTAAGAAGAGAGACTTAGAAATGTGACCAGAATTTTTTCCATAGTAGAGGGAAAACTGGGAAAAAATGAGTAAATATGTTAAAAACAAATCCAAGAACCGTATAAAGGGACTTAGTGATCACGTATGAAAATGACTACTGACACAAAATAGGCTTCATGGCTCATGCTTAGTATTCTAATATGAGAAATAATCACACCTGAAGGGATCACTGGCAGCAGTACAGATTTCTTTCCATGTAAATGAGCCTTAAAACTAAAGCACAATATTTATTTCTATGTGTTTACTTCTAGTCTTAGGAAAAAAACATTGATTTGGAACCCACTGAAACCAATAGGCTGAAGTAAGACAGAATGGTTTTGCTGTCTTATGTAATTATTGAAATTACATAAGAAATGGAAAAAACCCAGCCTTCAGCACTATCAATGTTAATTATCTACATTATTTTTCCTGGTACATAATCTAAAAAAAAAAAAAAAAAAACCCAGCCTATTAACCTTGTAAAGCGCTTTACCAAGACATTTTTCCCAGCATGAGTTTGCAACCAGTTCCATATTATGTCAATTCCCCAGGTTTAGTGTCTTCAAAGGTCACTTCCTCCAGTGACTGAATATCAGAATCCTGAGAGAATGAAGTCCTAAAAGTTAAACATATTGCTGTCACAAATTTTCTAATTCAGAAAATAATCTGAATTTAATGTTACATGAGAAATGATAGCAAACAAAAGAACACAATCCATATTCAATTTTAGTATTCTTCTTTAAAATATCTTCTTAATCCATATTATTTATTCTAATATATTAAAATAAATGGTTTTCATTTTTAACCAGTGCATTATAATAAGCCCTGGAATTTTATTATTCTAAGAATTTTTAATAACATAAAAGCAACATAATGTTAATTTAGAAGAATGAGGAAGACAAGAGAACAGAGAGGGGGGAGAAAAGTGAGAAGGGAGAAGAGTGCAGAAGAGAGGAGGAGGAGAGAGAGGAAGAAGAAAGACAAAAAGGAAGAGAAAGAAGTAGAAGAAGAAATGAAATGAATGGGAGAACAAAAAGGAAAAGGAGAAAGAAGAGAGGGGGAAAAGAATAAAAAGGAAGAAAGGAGTAGGGAAAAATACTAGTGCTTACTAATATGCTCTGAAACAGTGTTTGTACAGGTGCGGTCCACAGACTTCCAGCAACCAGAATTAACTCCGATGCTTCTTAAAGGTCTTTAACTCTGTCATAATGAACTACACAGAAGGGAAACTTGGGAGTTAACAACTGTGGACAGGAAACTTAAAACACTGTTAATCTAGCCAGCGGTTCCCACCTCCACTGCAAACTGTACTAACCTGGGGAATTTATGAAACTGGTCACGGCCAGATCTCATCGCAGAACAAATGAATCAAATTTTTTGGACTATGGGCCAGTTTATCAGATAAACTATAAGATATAGTTGTTTAGCATACTTACACTAAAACATTATTGTTGTTCATATGAACTTCACATTTAACAAAATAAACTATATTTTAATTTATTAAACCAGGCAACCCAAGTGCTGGGGCCCAAGAGGAAGATTTTCTGGCAATTGGAATTGAGAAAATTGGCTCTGACTTCGGGTTCTAAAAAGATGGAGCACCAGCACTTTACAGACACATGGAGGTAGTACAGGTAGAGCGGAGCTGGTCTAGGACGGAAGCAAGCAAGCAAGCAAAACTAATTACTGCTTGTGTTTGACTATTTCATATACTTTTATTTGTTTTCCCAAAAACTTCATAAGAATTCATACTTTCTGGGATCATTTCTATATCATGTTGATTTTAAATTAAGCATATAACAAATGAAGCACATCAGCATAAAAGTTATAGAATTATGTTTTTTAAACTGATATGTATATATATTTCTAGGGTACAGTATGATTATTTAGTACGTGTATACAATGCATAATGTGACAGGGTAATCTCATATATTTCATTCTTTATATATTTATCACTTTTATGAGTTTTGAAACTTCATACTCTTCTAATTATTTTGAAACATGAGTTTCAAAACTGGTAGATTAACTAGAACAATATATTTTAAGCAGCACATTCTCTTAGAAACAAAACACTGGGCCAGCCAAATAACTCAATGGACTAAAGCTCTTGCAAGCAGGTGCAGGGGCCCAGGGTTCAATCTCCTGGCATGCTGTGGTAGCCCCGCCCCCGGGGCACTCTGAGACTGCAATTGAGACTGGATGTGGTGGCTCACACCTGTAATCCCAGCTCTTGGGGGCTGTAAATAGATGGATCACTATGAGCCCGATCTAATAACGAGACCCTGAACACCCTGTAGACCCTTCCCTAAAACTACAAAGAAAAAAAAGAAAGAAAAAGAAAAAAACACTTACAAATGAGGGCTTCCAAACATTGGCTCAATAACTAGCTAAATTTTTGGTAAGCCGGGCGTGGTGGCACAGGCCTGTAATCCCAGCACTTGGGAGGCTGAGGCAGGAGGATTGTTGTGAGTTCGAGACCAGCCTGAGCTACAAAGTGAGTTTAAGGCCAACCTGAACTGCATAGTGAGACCCTGTCTCAAAAAGACAAAAAATAAAAATAAAAATTAAAATAAAATAAAATAAAATAACTAGCTAAATTTTTGGTAATTGGTAAATAGGCATCCTCATTTCCAAATCTCGCTGGCTGGATTTCCAGTAGGAGAGGAAATGCAACATAATAGCCACTTCTCTCAATAACATTTGCTCTGTCTTGGAGCATTAATATATGAGTTAATAGCATCCGGCCCCCAGGAAAAGGATGGGAGTCTATACACATCTTATTCAATGAGTATGTCCCCAGGTGAAATAAATACAAAAACAAAAATCATTCACACGTTTGTACCACAGGGAAAAGACTAAAGTTTCTAAGTGTATGTTGCTTTAGGCCAGGAAAATTAGAACAGTAAGATGTATGAATGAACCCCAAATTTCTGGAATGGTAAAGTTACCCCCAAAAAGTGATCCCATATTTAAAACATTGATATAATATACAATATAATGTATAATCTAATTTAAGTATGTCATTAAAATGATTGCATTTTATTACTTTAAAAGTATTTCAACTTATAAGTTTCAACATAAGTTAAAATTTCTAAGTCCAAAATGTAAACAAAACTGATTTCTAATCAAATTACAAGTTTTGGGGTGACTAGATAAAATTTAGAAGAAGGTGTCTTCGCACTGCACCTGTGTAACTAAAGAAAAGCAGAGGCAAATTAATCACTATGGAAAGGCACATGCCCATCTAATATTATTTCTTATATTTGATTTCTATCCACATCTCCCAAGTGTCATAGCAACATAAATTATCGTAGCGCACACTTTGGCATGTCAATATCTTACTTTCCACAAAAAGAATGAAATCTGAAAGTTATCCAGGTATCTATTACTATTGTTCCACATTTGGTAATTTTTAGCCCAATGCTTCAAGATGTAGGGAGATATAAATGACCAGCAGATGATTTAAATGACTTTCACTGAATTGAGCCCGTGAAAATCATGACACAAGGAGCAAGCAGGTCATCAATGTGACCTACATGTTTCTATAGACTTGGAAGAATTTAATGAGGCAATGCTAATGGCCATTTATTGTGGTTCATAGCAGGTTAATACCCCTTTATAGCACACTGATCAAAGAAATCTACTAATTTAATGTTCATGTATCATACACCTGAAATTTAAAAATAAACTCTGTAAAGAATTCCACTTCAGTTGAGGTTCACAGTGCTGTTCTAGGCCTCTGTGGTGCAATTACTTTAGTTAAAGTTCTCCCATTAATAGATTGAGATGAACTCTCTTATATTGAATACTATTTTCATTTTTAACAAATAAACATCACCATTCCCAATAACATTCTGGAGGGCCTGCTGGAGTCTGCCTCAGTTCTATTCACCATAGAGCTCTTGTTCCGGGATCACCATCTTGTCTCTGTTCTAAGCAATAAAGTCCAAGTGGCCACAGTAAATATATGAAAACACAGGATGCTCAGTGAAGTTTAAATTTCAGGAATATAAGGACTCTCTCTCTCTCTCTCTGTTGTGTCTCAACAAGTGGAATAAACTAATCAAATGATTTAAAATTATTATTCATTTACTAAAATCAAAAAAATTAACTTGACTCAAGTGGTCTTTAAATATGAGATTTTCCTATCTTCAACTTCTGAGTTATTGTCAGATTTGTCATTCATTAATTCTTTACTGAAACCAGGTAAAATGGAATTTCATAACAAAATAGCAGGAGAATAACAATAGTTAGTACATTTCATATTTTCATCTACAAAGCAAGATGCAAAGTCCAAGATAAAAGCATAACAATTTCTCCAATCAGTATTAGTATGAAGCTTCATTTTTAATGAACTAAGAGACACCAATACCACAGCTGACTTGTATTTTTCCCTTTTACTTTCTTTCCCCCTTTTCCCACCCAAGTTCCTTTAAACAATTTCTTCTAATTTCTTAATATCTATTGTACACTTTAGACTTCATTTACTCTTTCAATTTTTCACACCAGGGAGATAGCATGTTATTTACACATGTGGGCCTGATTTAGTTCACTTTGAGCGTGGTCTCAAGTTATAACTATTTGCTTATAAAAGTTTCAAGCTTATCTTTCTTGATAGCTTATACTTATTTGTATTTTATCAGATTGAAAATTCTGATTTTCAGTAGGATTTTATGGTGCATGAATGTTGCATGTTCTTATACTTCATTGAATAAGAACACCACGTCTTTTTATCTATTCTTCTGTTGATGGACATTTGGGTTGTTTTCAAGATTTAGCTGTTACAAAATGTGCTGCTATAAACAATGGTATTTTGTGGTATGATGCTTTTAATTCTTCTAGGAAAATATCCGTAAGAGGAATATCTGGATCACATGGCACAGCTAATCCTAGATTTTTCAGGAATCTCCACACTGATTTCCACAGTGGTTATACCAGTCTGCACTCTCACCAACAGTGAAGAAGAGTTCCTTTCCCCCCACAGCTCTGCCAGCATTTACGATTGGCTGATTTCTTGATGATAGTTATTCTTTTCACATTTCTTGAATCAATAATGTTGAACATTTCTTCAAAAATTTATTGAGTATTTCTTCATCTGAGAAGTGTGTATAAATCGAAGAAGTCCATTTTTGGATTAAGTGTTTTAATTGTGGGTTATGAGTTTTTCAATTCTTTATATGTTCTACATATGTCCTTCGAGTGAGGCAAAACTGGTTAAAATGATTCCAAATATGTGTTCTCTTTTCATGTTCTTGGTAACTTATTTTGACGTACAAAAGCTTTTTAATAAGATGAGATCCCAGTTGTTGATCCTATAAAGTACTTCCCTTGCAGTTTTAAATTTGTTCATGGACTCTCTGCCTAACCCTTTGTCTTCAAGATTCCTATCTACTTTTTCTTCCAGTAATTTAATGTTTCTGTTTTAACAGTTAGATCTTTGATTCATTTTTATTTTAGTTTAGTGCTTGGTAATAGATACGTTATACTTTTATTCTTCACCACATAGTGAGCCACTTTATCCAGCATTATTTATTGAAGAAGCTAATTTTTTTCAGTGAACATATTTAGCACCTTTGTCAAAGACAGGGTGGCTGAGTGTGTATGTAGTTGTTTCTGTATCTCCTAATTTGTTCCACCGATCCTCAGGTCTGGGTTCTTTTTATAACAAGTATCATCTTGAATTTATCACAGAAAATTTTGTAATATAATTTCAAGTCAAAACTTGTGATGTTTCTTACATTGCGTTTGTTGGCCAGAATTTTTTTTTTTCTATTCTAGGTCTCTTCTACTTCCAAATAAATTTTAGCAATCTTCTATCTAGTCCTCTGCAGTATGATAATGGTATTTTGATTGAGATTGCATTGAATCTACATAACAGTATTGGGAGTATAGCCATTTTCACATTGTTCATTCTTCCTATCCAATAGCAAGGGATATCGTTCCAAGTTCTGAAATCCTTTTTCAAAATATTGTAATTTTCCTTTTCTTTTTTTGTATTTGTTTTTTGTGCTTTTTACGGAAGGCTCTACAAGATGTTCAGGGTCTCACTACTAGATCGGACTCATAGTGATCTGCCTGTTTACAGCCTCCCAAGAGCTGGCCCACACCACTATACCCAGTCTCATTCGCCATCTCAGCATGCCCCAGGGGCAGGGCCAGCATGGCAGGCTCTGGGATGGAACCCCGGACCCCATGCCTGCTTGCATCCACTGAGCTATTCAGCTTGCCTTAAAGTATTGTGATTTCCAATGTGTAGACATTTCACCTCCTTTGCTAGACTGATACATAAGTATTTCATTTATGTGGATGCTACTGTGAAGGGTACGAATTCCCTAATTTCTTTCTCTATCACCACTGCTATTTAATATAGTTCAAGAGATATTAATTAGAGCAATTAAATGACAGAGTGAAATAAAGGGAATAAGGACAGAAAAGGAAGAAGTTAATTAAGTTAGGCATGACTTGCTTTTCTTTTTCTAGAAGCTTGAGGTACAACGTTAGATTTGTTAAGTTGTCTTGTTCTTGATTTTAGAGTTTTGTCATGTATGGCTTTTATCAGATTGAGGTAAAGACCACTAAATTCTGATATTTAGTAGGGTTTTATGGTGCATGAATATTGGATTTTATCAAAATTTGTCTGTGTCTATGGAGATGATCATGGGATTTGTGGCTTTGGCTCTACTGATACTATGTATTACATTTATTGATGCGCATCCTTTGAACCTTCTCTGCATTACTGATTTGAATCCCACATAATCTTCTTGATGATTTGGTGCATTCTGCTTACTAAGGTATTATTGAGGAATTTTGAACCTATTTTCACTGGACAGATTGGCCTGCTATTCACAGTTTTGGCTGGGATTTTCTCTGATTTTGAATTCAGGGTAACACTTGAATTCAGGGTAACACTTGCCTCCAGTAATGATTCAGGATCTATTACTTTCTTTCAATTTCATTAAAGAGATTGAAGAATATTGTCTTAAATAGAATTCAGTAGTGAATCCATCAGGACCAGAGCTTTTCTCTGTTAGTAAGTTTTCTTCTTCTTCTTCTTCTTCTTCTCTTCTTCTTCTTCTTCTTCTTCTTCTTCTTCTTCTTCTTCCTCTTCTTCTTCTTCTTCTTTTCTCCCCTCCTTCTCTTCCTCCTCCTCCTCCTTCTCCTCCTGTTCCTCTTCCTCCTCCTTCTTCTTCTTCTTCTTCTTTTCTCCCCTCCTTCTCTTCCTCCTCCTCCTCCTTCTCCTCCTGTTCCTCTTCCTCCTCCTCCTCCTCCTCCTCCTCCTCCTCCTCCTTCTTCTTCTTCTTCTTCTTCTCCTTCTTCTCCCTCTTCTCCTTCTTCTCTGTCTTCATACCAGGGATTGAACACAGGACCTTGAGTTTGCCAGGCATGTACTTATTCCACTGAGCTATCTCCCAGGCCTCTAGAATGTTTATATCTTCTTGATTCAGCTTTGATAATTCATATGTGTTGAGGAATCTATTTCTTCTTTGTTTTCTGTGTTATGTTAGTGAAGATTTTCAAAATAGTTCTTGATGATTTTCTGAATTTTCACAGTAAAAAAAAATTAGCAGTTTTCTTCTTATCATTCCTTACTGCATAAATTTGAGGATTTTTTTTTCATAAGGTTGGCTATGGTTTTATCAATTTTATTTTTTCAAAGAAGCAACTCTTCAGTACATTAAACTTTGCATTGTTTTCTTAGTCTTTATTCTTTAATTTATGTTCTGTTCTTTAAAATTCCCTCCCTTACATGAGCTTTGGGCATGACTTGCTCTTCTTTTTTCTAGAAGCTTAAAGTACAACATTAGATTTGTTTACTTGAGCTGATTCTTTTTTCCTGAACTGATGATTCATTGTTACGATATTTTCCCTTAGGAATATGTTCACTGTTTCCTACAAGTTCCAGTATTTTGTATATGTATTTTTGTTTAGTTATACATATTTTTAAATTTCTTCATTAATTTCATTTGTGATCTCTTGGTTGTTCAGGAGGATGTTATTTAACTTCAATGTGTTTATGTAGTTTCTTTTGCCGTTAATTTCCAATTTCATTGCATTATGATCAGATATGCAGGCATATTTTCTGTTCCCTTGTATGTTCTTAAGCATGTGCTGTGAGCTAGCATATGGTCTATTTTAGAGAATGACCCATGTGTGGCTCAGAAGAGTGTGTGTGCTGACGATGTTTGGTGGATGATAATGTAACCACCTACTGAGTCCCTCTGTTCACAGGTTTGGTTCAGTTCTGTTATTCCTTTCTTGACTTTCTGTCTAGTTGCTCTATCTCTTTGTGACAAATGGCATATTGAGTTCTCTCATTACAATTGTGTTGTTTGTTTGATTTTTCATCTCTAATAGTATTTGTCTTATACAGTTGGGTGCTCTGGTATTTGGTGCATACATCGTTATGGTTGTTATCTCTTTCTGTTAAATTTTTTTCTCTAACAAGTATATAGTGACCTGTTTTATGTCCTTTCATTATTCTTAGTCTTCATTTTATTTTGTCTGCAAACAGAATAGTTATCCCCGCTTTTTCTCTGGGTTCCTGCTACCTGAAGTATTTCTTTTTCTACTTTCAGTCTATGAAACTTTTTGGAGTTAAGTAATTTCTTATATTCAGGTGGTTGCCAGATCTAATTTCTTGATCCATTCTTCTAGTCCCTTTCTTTTGGTTAGTGAATTGTGAACATTTACATTAATGGCTATAACTGATATGATTTGGCTTATTCTTGCCATGTTATTTTCTTGCTGTAAGTTCCCTGTCTTTTGTCTCTGTTTAATTGCATTCCCTGGCTGGTGGTTTATTTTTATTGGAATTATGATCATTTTCATCTCTTTCCAGAATTTATTTCAGTGTTCTAATGGGTTTGTTTGGTGGTGATGATTTTTTCAGTTGTTCTTTGTCATGAAAGCATCTACTTTCTCCATTAATTTCAAAAGATAGTTTTTCAGAGTACATCAATTTTGGTTAGAGGGTGTTTTCTCTCTTTAAACACTTCACTCAAAACTTTTCTTAACATGAGGGTTTGTATGGAGAAGCCAGCCATGATTCTAATAGGCTTTGCTGTATATCTGCTCTATTTCTTTTCTCTAATAGGTTTTAATACTTTGTTCTTGTCCTGAATTTCTGGGATCTTGGTTATTGTATTTCCAGGTGAACTTTCCAGGTGTTTGGAGTTCTATGTGCCTCAGTTATCTGCATATCAAGTTATGTTCCCATGCTTGGAAAATCTTTATGTCATTTGTGTTGGCTCCTGCTTTCTTGTTGACACCTATCAATCTTATCCTGTTTTTCTTTGCACTGTCTTGTAGCTGTTTAAGTATTTTCTTTTTTTTTTAATGTATTTAGATGTTACAGAGTCTCATTACACATCTCAGACTCACAGCATTCCTTCTGCTTTCAGCCTCCCAAACACTGGGATTACAGATGTGTACCACCACTCCCAGACTCTGTAGCCGGCTGAGCTCTGGGGGGGAGGCTGGCATGACATGTGGTGCAAGGACGGAACTGTGGTCTCTGAGTTTTCCTAATCTTGCCTAATCAGGGGCTTTAATCTGCTAAGCTACCACACTGGCCCTGTTGAAATATTTTCTGTTCTCTTGTTATTTTAAAAAATTGTTTCCTTTCATAATTGCTAGCTGTGAAAATTAAATTCAAGGTCTAAAGTCTACCTTCAGTTTCCTTCAAAAGCTGGATTTTGCCAGCTTTCGATGAAATTCTTAATTTCTGGGCATCTGTTTGAACCTGTTTTGTATATTCTAATTATTTCCTGTTTCCATCTTGTTTCTAGTCTCTATTTTTTAATATATGTCTTCTTTAGATGTGCTGAGTAATTGTTTCATAATTGTCATTTTTTAACAAAAAAGATTATTTTTCATCTGATTTTCTCGGTAATTCATGTATTTTTTTTTTAATTTACTTTGGCTGCTATTGTTTTAGAAATTGAAGATGAGTATCTTCCATTGTCCTCTATTTCAATGTCTCCTGGGCATGTTCTAGGTGGGCTGGAGCTCTGAGATTGCATTGTGTTTTGTGTATTGTCATTTTCTATTTGCAATTTTTGTTTAATTTTGTTTTCTGAGGTGATCCATCAAGACCTGTCTAGAAAATGTCTATTCTTCAGGATAACTTTTGTGTGTATGAGGTTCTTGGCTTATGTTTCTCCCAAGATACTACCTTCCTAATTAACTAAAAGTGGAGTGGTGTATGTATCTGTTTGGCTTAGTCCCCAGTCCTTTGGTATCAGGCTTCTTTGAAGTTATTACCTCAGAGCTCCACAGTATTGTTAAGTAAGGCAGAACAGCAGATTACAACAGATATGACACCTTAGCTAACATAGTATAATTAGCAATAATAATAGCATTAAATATAGTTTAGAAACTGACAAGCTGTGGTAACTATTAATATTGTAACTTAAAACATAAGAGCAAATCTATAACATAACCTATCATAAATTAGGAGCTTGTGTACAAAGTGATTCCCTTAGGTAGAGTAGTTTTAACACATGGCTGGGAAATTTAAGAAGATCAAAGGTGATCATGTAAGCTTTAGGAAACTAGAGAAAATGGCAGAAGAAGAAGAATGAAAAGTAAGCAAGGGATTATCTGAACTTGGTCTCTGGGTTTGAAGGGTAAGATTAGTTTTCTGTGGCTGGAATTCTCCCAAGTCTCTTAGAAAAGAAAAGAAAATAAGAAAAAAATTAAAGGAAAAAGGTAAAATAAAATTAATTTTAAGAAGAAATAGAAGGGGAAGCCATGCCCACCTTCTTCTTTCTATGTGTCTTCTTCCACAAGCACAACACTTAGTTACCACCTGTTGACTCATATTCTTGATGTTGCTTCAGCTTTTCCACCCCACTAGTGTTGCCTGTCCATCACGTATCTCCCAGTCTCACAATGTAAGGGAAAGGAACCAGTCCTATTCATTAAATATTGAGATATTCATGATTTATACTTTCTCTAGCTTTTTTTTTAATAATAAAACTAATATTTATTTAGCTAAACTTCTTAATTTTTATAAGTACTTCATCTGTGTTGTGATTAGCATTAGAAAAGATGGCTTAAGTTGAATTGCCTAAGAACCTCTTTGGTGGATTATCATCCCTTCTGTAAAATTGTTTATAATTAATATGGAATTAAAAGAACAATAGCACATAGACTTTAAAATTAATTTTTAAATATTCAATCACAAATATAAATTCCAACTCTATTTGACTTTTCATTGAAAAATCACATTTTGAGTCCTCTAAATATCATGTCATGCTCTATGGTCCATGAATATATATTCATCAAGGCTGCAGCCACTAGTGAGAAAAGTTATCAAAACCTTGCAAGTAACAGAGCTGAAAGACCACTCCAATTTGAATTCCACTGAAAACTGTCGGAAGCTAAAACCTTTCAATCCATCAATCATGGATTTTTTCATGATTTTTAACCTTAAGAGACTTAGGAAAAGAGTGCTAAAAAATTGAAAGGTCCGATCATTCAATAAAATCTACCCCTAGAACATGAAATACTCTTCTAAATACCCATAACTAACACTAACATAGTGTAAAACAACAAAGAACTTAAATGTGCTGTCCTCTGACTTTTACCTTAAATAGCAGCATGAACTTCTGCTTGGCTGGAGACTGATATTATCTAAAGATATATTTTATGTCCCTGTTAAAAGTAAGACTAAGGAGAACACAAATATTGGATAATCTTATTATAGAAGTATATCTAACCATTGACAGAATTTGAAAAGAGTCAAGTTTGTCTTCTTTGGAGATAAATTCATATCCCCAGAAAAAGTATAAGAAATTATTTTTATGAGAAAAGCAAATGCTATGATCCTACAAATTCTTCACAACAAGGTCTCAGAGATTTTTTTTCAGATTTACAGCATACCAAGTCCATGATCTTGAATGTCTCACACACTATATTGGAATTAATATTTTGGAATATTTTTTTTCCACTGAAGGTAGTATGAAGCTCCTTTCTATCAGCAAAGAAAACAACCAAGGACATCCAAACCTTCTAACTAGTGATTAAGGGAAAAAGTTTTGGTGTTTCCATTTTATGAATCAGAACAAAAATATTGGCAACTTATTGATGTACAAAACACAGATACAGATAAGCTAGTCTGAAAATGTAAAGCAAACATGGTGAAATATGAGCATTTTCCTTTACTTCAAAAAAAAGCCAAAGAAATAGCTATAATAAACTCATATGTCCATCATTAGCAACCATGGAATTATTTTGAAAGAGAGATAAGTTAGAGATAACTACAAGAATGGCCTGCAGCACGGATGAGAAAGAGGTCTTTTCAGCATGTGAATATAAACCAGTGCTGGGTACATTCAGCCTTGGCCCTGACTAAGAGTACAGTGTAAAAAAATGTAAAATGCTTCCTTCAACAAACACAAGAATCTGACTACTCATATGCAGGATGAAGCTGCAGGGTTTCCTTCGTCAACATATTGGCAAGGGCAGATGATTGGGATTTGTACTGGAAGCTAGAGAGGAAGGATCTCAGAGGGTGGAGCTGTGGGAAGAAACCTTAACTGTGGGCTAAGACTGAATGGGCTGTTGAGAACCAGAAAGAACACAGTGATGACAGTTTATGTGGTAAGATCTGTGTGGCACTGTAGAAGAATACTCCAGAAATCTTGAATTACGAGCTTTGGGGCGCCATCAAGAGCCAAAAGTACAGAAAGACTAAATGCCATAATAATGACATTAGACACTCGAGTCCCTTGGTACCTTCAGTGTGACCAGTAATATCAATACCAGCTGGGAACTTAGTGAAATACAGACTCTCAGAACCCACCCTTGACTTCTTCAATCAGATTCTTCATTCTTGAAGGATGCCCAAAGGTTTCTTATACACATAGACATCACCGAACTACTTTTCCAGTATTTCATTGAATCCCTTGCTACTACAGCTGAAGGTGAGCTCAGGAATTCCCATTTTCAATAGCAACCCAGGTGAGAAAAAAAATAAGAGGATGGAAAATTTCAACCAGTACTTTAGGAACATGAGGAAGAAGAAGAAGAAGAGGAAGAGAGAAGAAGAAGGAGGAGGAGGAGGAGGAGGAAAAGGAGGAGGAGGGGGAGGAGGGGGATGAGGAGGATAAGGGGGGCGAGGGGGAGGACGGGGAGGACGAGGAGGACGAGGAGGAGAAGAGGAAGAGGAGGAAGAGGAAGAAGAGGAAGAAGAAGAGAAGGGGAGGAAGGGAGGGGGAGGGGGAGAAGAGGTGGAAGGAGAAAAAAGGAAGATTAGGAAGAGGGCCATGGATGTAAGGAGAAAAAAACAAACTGCAATCTGTTAAACTACAGTAAAAATAATACAGACCTCATTATATCTATAAAAACATAGCTAGCAAAGCCAACTTTCAACATTTCTAATTCCCAACTTTATAAAGAGGAATATCAGAGGAAAGGAACAAGATAAGTTACCAAGAATCCCTCCTAATAAAAATCATATGGTGCATAATAGCACATCGATCAACAGCTGACTTGCATAGACAATAGTCCTTGAAACTATTAATGAAGCTGAAAATTTCCTACCACCTTGTGATGTCATAAGTAGGGAAATGATACAAAATCACAGCACACAGCATTTCACAATTTTTGTGGAGTTGTCACTGTAAACAAACAACTGAGCTGCCAGACACAAATACACAGCACAAACTGTTAACTACTGTAAATAGTATATGATACTGACAATAAACATCTGTTAATGGTTTATGTATTTACTATACTTGCTTTAGCATGAACTCTCTCTACTCAGACCAAAAGATTACTGTGCAACAGTGTACAGTTCTGTACTGCCAGGAGCCTCCTGCAGCTCATGTTTATGACTTGATTACATCTAGAGGCCACATCGAGTGACTGTCCCACACTATCTAGGATTGTACAAGGACTTGTGCACTCCAAGATGGTCACAAAATGGTGAGCTCATATAACAACACATTTCTCAGAACATGTTCCTCTCATTAATCACATTTATTTATTTATTTATTTACTTACTTACTTATGGTAGCAGGTATTGAACTCAGGACCTTGCACTTGCTAGGCAGGTACTTATGCCTCTGAACTATCTCTCTGGCCCTATTCAGAAAATTCATTCCTAAAGCACCTCCATCCCATCTTCTCCCACCACTGGATGCAGGAAGCACATTCCCCAATGGAGACACTGAGTGCATAACTAGAGCATTGTTCATATACAGTAGAGAGGACATTGCGTGGAGTTACAGGAATTGTGTGCCTAGTTACTGTTAACGCGGCCTTTTCCCCTATAGTTTTTTTTCCTCTAGGATGGGTGTCTTCAGCTCAGGTTTTAAGAACCTGAGACCAATCCAGACTTGAAGTAATCCAGCCTTGCACTACAAAATGCAGCCATCTCTTCTTTCCAATCCAAGGAAATAAGAGCCAGGAAAAGGAGACATGAGCCGTAATGCTTTTCACAATTTACAGTTAGAATTGGAACATTCATCTCACTTCATAAAAGCATAAAATATGGCATCCTCTTTTCAAGTTCAGAGAGATAGTTATCCTCAAATACTGACTTTCAGTGTTTCCTGATTTTTTTTCTTTCTTTTTTTGGGTAGATGATGACAATGATAATAATGACTAATGCTGCTGAAAATATTTTACCTTGGCAAATTACTTTGTGGTACCTTAAAAAACCATAAGCTCTACGAAGCTCATCGTATCTTAATGCATTGTTTTGCACAGACCCAGGAAGGAGAGCAGCCTTGCATTCATCAAAGTGCCCTTCCTAATGCAGTCTGGGTTCCCTTTCGAGGCCCCTCATCTGCACACTGCTCAGGTGTCCTTCTCACTTTTCTGCTATGAAAGCACTGCCTTTAGTAGATTTTCTATTTTGCTCATTTAAATATTTATAAGTGTAATGCAGCCATGCTCCAGTTCATCAATAGTAATTCTTCTTGTATTTAATGACAGAGAAATGTGGAGCGCTAAATAGTCAGCTAATGCTCCCATCTCTCTTGCAATGTGCTGATCTGTTTCTCTGACCAGCTCCAGAGCTAGCTGCTCACCCGCCCCGCTGTGCTGCTCAGCGGCCCAGACCTGGGGATCAGGTTCTGCAGCACAACCTGCTCTCCATCGTCATCCATGTGCTGTCTCAGCAGTGATTTAGGAGGGAAAGTCTAGTCCTTTTTTCAGTCTTGCAGCAAAATAAATTCTAAATGAGAACAGATTTGATTTTAAAATACACATTTTAAAAGTGATAAAATTACCTGACTTGAGAAGTTTTTAAAGTGTGATTCCAAATCACACACCTTGAAGAAAATACCTGCTATATTTAACTGAATAAAAATGCAAAACTTGTGAAATGCAAATGAGTCATTAAAATTAACAGTATTGAAAGACAAATAAGTATATGTGGTAAAAAATTTGTAAAGTCTAAAATCCTAATATTAGGGCTGGCCAGATAGCTCAGTGCAATAAATTGCCTGCTTAGGCAGGCACAGCAACCAGGTTCGATCCTTAGTGTGCTGTGCGGGCCATTCCCTGTAGCAAGCTGAAATAGCAACTGAAACTGGGCATCATAGCGAGCCCTATAATACCAGCACCTGGGAGGCTGAAACAGGAGAGTTCCTGTGAGTCCAATCTGTGCACTGAGACCGTGTACTAATTACATAAAATAAATAAATAAAATGCTAGTGTTGTATATGGAGAAAAGCTCTTTAAAATAAAGAAAAAGGGCAGGGTAGATAGCTCTGCAGTCTACGCACCCATTTGGCAAGCTCAAGGACCAGGGTTCTATTTCCAGCACCACATACACACTGGACCTGTTTCACTGGAATCAGACGTGGTACCCACACCTGCAATCCCAGCACTAGGGAAGCTGATACAGGAGGATCACTATGAGTCCTCACTGCCAAGACCCTGTACTGAACAAACAAATAAAATATTTTTAAAAATTTTAAATGAAGGAAAAAGGGGACACTGTTGAAATCACTTTTAAAATATTCATGGTAAAGTTTATAAAAGGAAGATTCAGAAAAGGTAGTCAACAAATACGTATGTGGAAAGTGTTGAACCTCACGAGTATCAAACAAATACAAACTAAAGCCAAGCTATAGCACTTTTTTAACCTATTTGTATCTCATTTACTTGTAGGCATACTAAAAATAGACCCACATCACAAAAACAATTGTCTATGCTTCACCCAGCAAGGTCACTTTTAGAAATATGTTTAATTAGATATAAAACTGTTGTTTATTAAAGCAACTAACAATAGAAAATATATACATAGTGGAGCATTTTGTAGCCCTGGGAACTCATGAACAAGATCTACAAAATTTAAAATTATGTCTTATATTATTCATGATATGTTTCTATATTATAACACAGGTTAATACTCATTATTAAAATTTATCTTGTGTAAAAGATAAAATTTATCTTGTGTAAAATTTATCTTGTGTAAATGATGGTAAATACTTGTTTGCTTAGGGAGGGTGTTAAGATACTCAATAGTACCATCCAAGTAGTCTTTAATAGGTCATTAAATATGTTTTTCTGTATTATACAAATTTCAATTTGGGTATGAATTAGTTATTTCAACACATGCTGATTATAAGTAAAATAAATAAGTATAATCTGGAAGGAAGGAGGGATTAATTGGTTTAAGAATATCCAAAAAAAGGTTCTCTCTCTTTGCAGAGAGCTAAGGAAAAGAGACATTCTGTCACCATGACCAATGGCCAAAGCAAGAAAGATAAGCTGCAGGGACACTGTCATAGGACCCCACTGCATGACTCACTTTCTCACAGAAATAGTTAAACATGAGTTATGCTGTATTTCTAGCCAGTGAGAGTTTCCTAATGGCTCATTTAGCTCACATCAGCAATGTGTGCCAATCTATTATTCATACAAGATTTTGAAGGACTGTGATAACACTTTGCTTTTGTTGCTCTGTTAGAAGTACTTTTTAACTGATGAATAAAAGCTGTATACATTGATGATACACAGGATAGTGTTTTGATATATATGTATAGATTATGGAACGCACTTTTTCTTAGGTTAGAACACTGAGAAAATCTACTTGATCAGCAGTTTTAAAGTAGAAATTGTATTTCATCAGCTGTAGTTTTTATGTACAACATATATCTTGAACATATTTTTCCAAAACAAAATTCTGTGTCATTTGACCAACATTTCTCTATTACCCATCTCTAATGACCATCCTTCACCTTTCTGCTTCTAGGGGTACAACCTTTTCAGATTCCACGTAAGAGTAAGATCATACAGTATTTGTGTTCCTGTTCTGAGCTTTCTTCTTTTACCAGCCTAAGTGTCCAGCAGTGTGTGAGTGAATAAATGAGTGTGTGTGTGTGTGTGTGTGTGTGTGTATGAAGAAAAACCTGTTTTTTCTATAACATGAAAAAGCCTAGAAGACATTGCATTGATTTTGCTAGGAGAAATATTTTGTGTGATACTAAGTAGTAGGCTCAGGGGATTCAAACTAAGCTACACTCTTAGCCTTTTTTTTTTCTTTATTTTATTTCAGGGTTTCATTAATTTGTTCAGGCTAGGACTAAACTTGAGACCCTCCTGTCTTAGCTTCTTAGAATGCTGAGATTATAGGAGTAATTCCAGGTGTACCTCCACAGTCAGCTTAGCTGATCTTTAAAGCAAGCCTAGGCCTGTTATTCTTCTGACCAACTTTTGTTTGTGTTACAGAAAACCTGCAGAACTTGAATCCTAACCATGCCTATTTCCCTGAGAGAAGCAGCATAAGTGTGTGGATCAATAATATGTGCTACAAGCCAGAATAAGATCACAAGATTAAAAAATTAAGTTAGAAAACATAACCGTTCGTTTGAAAATGACAAAGAACTTACTGGAGACAATGAGAGACAAAATAATGGAGAAGGCAACTAATTACTTCAAGGAAGAAGGGTGTACATTGGAATAATCTAAGCATCACACAAATTGAACCAATATTCATGATTTATCAACATGGTGAAGAGCCATAGATTTCCAGGCAAATTTTTTTCAAGGCCAGGATTTATGAGTCTACAAAATGAAATCCAAGTAGATTTCCTAGAATTAGGTCAAAGATATAGTTTTCCCAAGTGTCAGCTAAATTAAAATCTTCTCTTGAGTAAATTGGTGTTCCTGATGCCAGTGATACTCCAAATCGATTTTACTTTTCACTGTGAATGTCTGGAATGTTGTAACTTCTTTAAGACTCTTTCCTAAGGCATAAACCCTTACTGGAAAGGACCCTGGAACCTTGTATCTGAAGTTCAGAGAATCTTCCAGCAGATGGCAACATTGGCTTACTGAGAAATTTCCCAGAATCCAATCTGTGGGCACAGGTTGAGGGTATGCCCCTACACCCTGCAATATCTAGTTTAAATCTTTTTAAATACAAAAGTGATTTATGAGAACTTCATAACTTAGTGGAAAGGAGGAACCAATAACATGAAAGTTATAGGAAATGAGTATACATTTTCAAATCAAAATCAAAGTTGAAAATGTCTATAGGTTTTTCAGAGTTTCATAGTTCTATGATATTGTCACTTAATTTTTAGTAGCTATTATAATAAGAATGTCTATTTTCTACATCTTCAGAGATGGCCTTAGTTGCCTTTCTTCTTATCCTGCATATTGCAGCTATTGTGAGAATTAAGTATTGTCCTAAGACCCTCACAACAAAGTAAACTGATTTCCTTAATTGCCTCCACATGAGGATCTTGAACACAGTGGTTAAGAGCTATAGCCTTGGTGTCAAAAGATCCAAGGGAACTTAGGAGAAAGCTCAATAGAATACGTGCTTGCCTGGCAAGTGCAGTGTCCTGAGTTCAATCCCCAGTACCGCAAAATGAAAGAAGAAGAAAGAAAGAAAGAAAGAAAGAAAGAAAGAAAGAAAGAAGGAAGGAAGGAAGGAAGGAAGGAAGGAAGGAAGGAAGGAAGGAAGGAAGGAAGGAAAAGAAAAGAAAAGAAAAGAAAAGAAAAGAAAAGAAAAGAAAAGAAAAGAAAAGAAAAGAAAAGAAAACAAAAGAAAAGAAAAGAAAACAAAAGAAAAGAAAAGAAAACAAAAGAGAAGAAAGAAGCTGGGCGTGGTGGCACAGGCCTATAATCCCAGCACTTGGGAGGCTGAGGCAGGAGGATTCTTGTGAGTTCAAGACCAGCCTGAGCTACAAAGTGAGCTTAAGGCCAGCCTGAACTGCATAGTGAGACCCTGTCTCAAA